>VZTL01042472.1:0-37578 GCA_013400535.1 Scopus umbretta | reverse complement strand
AAAAAAAAAAAAAAGTTCAATTCCCACAGTAAGTGGGAGAAGGAGGACTAATAAGTGTTCAACATTTCTAAAAGCAGCATTTGCAGTGGGGATTGCCTCGGAGAAAGACCTTGTTTGGGTCTGAGCTGAGAACGTGCTGTGTTTCCCGAGAGTCCTCCCAGTGCCTGGCAGCTGTGGGGCTAGATTTGCTTTCTTTTTCTGGGGCAGGGAGGAGAAGGGGAGAGGAGGAAGCTTGGTTTTGGGGATAGTTCAGCAAAAAGAAGTATTTCCCGAGCGTCGCAAGATTTTTCCCAGTGTACTTCACTTGGTCGCTGTAACTTCATTTGCTGTTGTCCTTGCTGTACCAGTAGAGCCATCTCCCAGCTGGTCTTGCCCTCAGGAGCACATTGAAAGCCTTTATGCATAAGGAGATCCAGGGCTTCTTCCAAAAGGAGCTGCAGAATTTAATTAACTCTACTCCATGTTTGCAGTCCTGTGATTTCTCTTACCTTTAACGTGAACTCACATATGGATTAAAGTGAAATAAAACCTACAATTTGAGTTCAATTCAAAGCTGATTGGAAACATGTATTACCTTTCCTTGACCCGGCAGTGAGAAGGGAAGTTATTACAGTTCTTTAGTGAGTTTGTAAACTCTTTACTGCTGTGGCAGTTTTAATCCTGCTGAGAGAAAATTTGATCTGGAAAATAAATTGCTCCCATTTTATTCTTATGTTTTACAATCACAGGTTTACATAGCAAACAAGCATCAAGTTCTTTCAGAATCAACAAGTGAGAGTATTATCTGAATCCAGATGGCATTTTTAGGTTAAATAATAAATAACCATAAATAATAATAAAGAAATGCTGCAGATCTTGCAGATTTAATATGCTGACATGATACGGAAGAATTTGGAAATTTCAATCATCCCGTTACACCATGACCAAGAAACAAGTCGTAGGTCTGAACAAAATTAACTGATCATGCGTTCCCAGACAATACAGCAGATTTTCACCATTCTTCGGAAGTTTGCAAGCATTTTAGGACCACACAGAGAAGAGTCACAAACCTGAGATGCTAAAATACTGGCAACTCTTTCACGAAAATGAGAGCTTGGTCGCACTGAGTTCAGAGCAAAATCCCGTTCGTTACAATGCGCTAACAAGATCTAATGGCTGTTTGCATGTCAGCTAAATTGAACCAGAAACAAAGCACATGCTCTGAGCGATGAAGGTCGTTAACACATTGTGAAAGGAAGAATTGGGTTTTCTATCTCCTGAGGTCTTCAAACGAAGGCAGGATGCCTTTCTGGAAGATGTGCTTTGGCAAAGGAGAAGTTATGAGGTACCAAAGAGAAATGAGCCATACCAACGTTTATTGGCCGGTGATAGATGATTTGTACCTAATCTAATGTGCTTCCAACTTCCAGTGCCATGAATCTCCAAACAAAAATCCATGAGGAGTTTCACCCAGGAAGTCTAAATCAAATATCTGAGGTCTTTGCCTAAATTAAGCAAATCAAATACTTCGCGCAGGACTGATGTCTCCTACGTGTTTGCTTTGATCCCTTTGCATGGTGGTAGGGCACTAATGCCCTGTGCAGTGTAAGGTTCCCACCCTTTCCTTTTAATTTCACAGGATGAGCCGGTTCTGCGTATTCTCACACAGGAACAGGCCTCAGCCAGCTCACAGGCAGTACGTCGGCGTCCACAGAAAAGGAGCCAGCGCCGTCAGGGTAGACGAACAACTTGATAGATTTTAGCAATAAAGTGAAATGCCACCTGCTAAGGCACAGGAAGAGGGAAAAGACATTTTTGCTCTACTCTTAATTCACTTGCCAAGCTGAATGCCGTGTAAGCCACCTGGGCAAGTTGGCGGAAAGGCACAGTCCACTAGCAGGATTTTCTATAGCACCTGGGCACCAAATCCACAGCTTCTGAGATCCATTTGCCACAGCGTTAAAACTGAAATATTTAACACTCCAGGATACTCAGCTGAAAAGTGGGTTTTATTATTCTAAATGAGTTTCAGACTTGCCACGCAGAAATGGTCAATACTATTTCTTCCTAACCCATACAAATTATTTGTACTACACCGCAGAATCAACATAAGATTATTTACAGGAACATAATCATGCCATCCCTTTTAGTATCTTCATTTTTTGCATGGCACAAAGGGTAAAAAGGAAAAATATTGATACTGAAATCAAATCAGACAGAAGACGATCCAGTGTAAATAGAGCATAAGGGAAGAACTTTCTCAATTTGTTTTCACTGCAGACATCTGTTCCTCCTGACACATAAAATTACAGAGAATGATAATCTATTTTTGCGGGCGAACAAAGAACTAACGGTAAAATAGAAATGAAGTCAGAAGTACGTAAGAGCGTGTGTAATGGGTCACACCAAAGATGAACCAGCTGACGGTGGCTGGCTTGCAAAACAAGGAGGCAGAGGACGAATGCCGCGGGATGCCCGCCCAGCACCACCTCTTGCTTCTGGCAAGCTGGCACGTAGGGGCTCCCTACCCTGAGGTTCAAGCCCAGGCCATCGCGTTTCACGTCGACCAGCTGAGCCGCAGGGCTGCTTCCAGGATTTAGTTGTACTTTTGTTTGTTCAGAAGCTACTGCCCTGCGATTTCACTGCGTGCTCCCTCCTTTTATGACAAAAAAGTCTAATCGTTCCCTACTCGGTTTGTCCACATACAGTTTTACTGATCCCTGACTTTCTGTTTAGCCTCTCTTTTTATGGCAGCAATTACATATTCCCAGCTCGCTGGATCACTGCTCTCCAGACTATTCCCAGTCTGAAATCTCTCCTCTGGGAGGGGTCACCAGCCTCCACACCAGGGCGTAGCTGATAAACAGGAGGGGTGCAACAGCCCCTCCTTGCCCGTCCTCCCCAGGCTCCCATCCGAGAGGCGAGGCACCTTCCTAAATACTTTTTGACAAACTTCAGAGGACTTTCAGACTGAAGGAGACGTTATTTTCCCTGTGGATAGACGAAGAGGGAGGGTGCCACTGGGCAGTCCCCCGCAGGCATCCCTGAAGCACCCAGTGCCCTGGGTCATGCCAGAGGCTCGGTCCGTGCCCCTTGGCTGCTGTCAGTGCTGGGGACACAGCCCTGTCCCCAACCCTGCTCCAGCCCCATCCCTCCCCCAGGCTCCTGCGCCGCTCCTCCGGAGGAGGGCTGAGCATAGAGTTTCAGTGCACTTTCTCCAGCATTGCTGTAGCCAGCTGACTACACTCCCCCTGGCCCCAATTTAACTTTATATCATTAAACAACAAGGTATGGTCCAGAATATCTAAAGCCTTTGAGTGGTCAATGTAAACTACACCCGTCAAAAGCTCCTGATCCCCAGCCAAAGCTAACTCATTAGGTACCAGAGAAACAGCAGTGGTAACACTGTTTTTCTTGAAATGCTGACTGCAGTGGGGATATTATTAGAGGAATGTTTAAATGGAATATAATTTTTACTTGGTCAGTAATAACCCTATGAGGTTTATAATTGCTCAGGTCTTACAGGTCATGAGTTATTAAAATGCAGTTATTAATTTTGCATACCTACCAATGTCTGGCGTAAAGTCCTGAGAGACAAAAGAAACATTTTGGTGATTGGAAAAGAAATCAAAGCTCTGGCGCGAGGCAGCAGAAAGGGGCAGCGGGGATGGAGGGAGAGGGATGGGCAGGCAGGAGCTGGTGGCCGAGCGGCCCGAGGAACTCCCCTCGCTCACACCGTCCCCAAGCTTGTGCTCTGCAAACTTTTCTCTCAACCATGGGGCAGAGGAAAGGGGAACTTGCTCTTCATTTCTCATTCAAACTGTTCTAAATCAGGGAGAAACAGACCCAAAACTACCTACAGGGATTTTTGGCGGGGAGCATTAACTTCAGCAGAACCCGAGCAGGACCAGGGCCTGCCGCCAGTTCTTGGGATCCAGAAAAAGGTCTCAGCAGCGCTGGGCTGGAAAGGGAAAGCAGGGAGCTCTCTGCTGATGCTCACCCCAGCCGCTGGCTGTGCCGGGGCAGGGACAGGAGCAGCGCTGTGGCCGATGGGGATGAGCCCGCCTGGCTGTCCCCACACGCTCTCCCTGCCGTGACATCCTGCTGGGGCTTGGAGCTGGAGCATGGGAGGTGGGGAGACGAGCCAAGCCCTTCCTGCAGAGCAGAGGTCATTCCCGATGCCACCCCGAGGATCAGCTATGCTCTGAGGAGAGCAGGATGACGGAAAGTGTCACGGAGGATTACAACCATTAATCAGAGCTGGGTCCATACGCTCGTGGGAGTATTCGGCAGCTGCAGCCTGATGCCTGGCTCCAAGGGTGCTGGGCAGCAGGATGGTGGGGCGGGAATGGGGTTTGGAGCAGCTCTTTCCCTGTGCTGCTCCCTCCCTGCTCCTGGCCTCCCTGCTCACAGCTAAACATTTCAGCCAGGCTTTCAGGGTTGCTTTTGTTCTTTTTTTGCCTCTCAAAACCTGCCAGGGAAATGCTGTGCTAACACGTTAGCCAGTGCTCGGCACATGAAGGGAGAAGGGGGGGAAAACACAGGCACCAAAACCCAGAGGTCACCGCACCGATGAGAAGCACAGAACAGGCTTTGTGCAGATTTGCCCTGCCAGCTCCCTTCATTCTTGACTTGAAACACTTGCTGATAATCCACTCCTTGACCTCTCCTACACAGGATGCAGTGTCACTATATGGAAGCCATATGGAACAAAGGGATCGCTCTCAATACATGCTGAGCATAAAAAATAAAGTTTACAATGGCACCGTAACCACGGCAGCTGGGTCGGCTCTTTGCCAGCGTGCCCTCACGTTGGCAGCTGAGAGCTCGTGTGCCTGGTATGATAAAGCACGGCGTATCAAGCTTTAATAAGAGGCATTTCAGCCAGAGGATGCGTTTGTGCCTCTCTCTAGCTGAGCTAGCTCCTGCATTTATTGTCCAGCTTTTTTATCTGCCTTTGAATAATTATTAAAACTGTGAAATGCTTTCTAGAACATGAGAAACAGATATGATTCTTGATGTTCCTTTTCCTTTGAAGGAGGATACCTGGTTCCCATTAATAACCTACGTGTTATGGGATGGAGCTATGGACAATTTGCTTTCTAGTGATTGCAGATTGGAGTACAAAGCTCAGGAATACTGAGAAAATACCCTGAATTTCTGCTCCAAATGTTTTAAACACGCATGCATATCTCATGTCTAAAATTTAGAAATACCCCATGATTTGCCGACAGGGTTTGAACAGTTCCCTCCAGGATAAAACACGTACCTGCGTTTTGGGAGGAAGAAGGGGGACATGAACTGAAAAACTGCATTATTTTGCAAAGAAACAGTAAGACCCAAATTTTGACCCTTCAGTACAGAAACGAGTACAAGGCTTCAAATAAGCCTGAGAGGGACGGAGCTTCATGTAAGGTTTTGACCCTCTTGTTCCCTATTTCTTCACTAATCTGTCTCTACTAGCAGAAAAGATGTTCTGGCAGATACAAAAGCCACCTGATAACCAAATTCGAGCTGATGGTTCTGTCTCACTTCTATCGACAAAGTGCTGGTCGTACCCTGCCCTGCATTTCCAGCGCTTCCAGAGCGGATGGAAATGGCAGACTGCAACCAGCGTCTTGTCTCTACACTCCTTTGCCTTTCAGGAAAGTTTTATTGGAAATCTCATCTGCTCCCATTGGTCTGGTCCCGTGTCAGCTCTAAATGAGAAATGGCCCATTTCCCGCTTCATTTCCCCTCCAAAATTCACAGGGAGTACTTGGCAGGTTTCAAACCAAGCCCTGCCCAAAAAGGCCAGCACAGGCTAAATCCGCAACCAGAAGTAAAACCCAATTATTCAGCCCAGTGCTGCTGCACTGGCACCACCGTAGGAGAGACCAAGGTTTGCTTGTTTTCAGCATCTCTGGCAGAAATCCTCCTGTCCATGCAGAAAGGAGCACACGTATTTTTTTGCAGATCATCTAGATGTCTGATAGAGAGAAATTTCTCATCATACGGCAGGGCACAAGCAACTTTGGCTTCTTCAGCAAAAGAAGCCAAACCCTTCTCCAGTTTTTAGCCAGGAAGAAAGCGGGGTTAGTTTGGGGCCAATTATTTAATTATTAGGCTTAAGTGTTGGGTATCCCTCAGGAAAAAGATAGAGAAAAATGTGATGTGTTTTGAAGCGGAGACTGAGTGACCTCCCTCGCACACAGATCCCAGCTTGCTACTCCACACTTTTGGGTGGCAAAAAAAAGAAGGGTAAAATACGTCTTTTCTTGTAAGCTAGCAGCTGACCTCAGCGTAGCCTGAGGGCATCTTAAACCTATCTCTGCCTTTATTATGTGTGTCATATGCCCCTATTCATCCTTTGTAGTTTAAAGCAAAAACGACCTTTTATAGCTATCTAAAGTGTAATTTTGCTCATGTTCTCCACTCTCACCATTTGTTTCGAGTTAAATATCAAACAGATGTGCACCCATTTTTAAAAAAAAATGTTTAATATTAGAGAGCATGCCCTCATATAAGACTAGGAAAGCCTTTCAGGGAAATAAGCCTTTCAAATAAAAAGGCATATTAGTAAATTTTAAGGTGATTTTAACTGTATATTTTCAAGCATTAAAGGAAACAGATCCAGCAAGTCATAAAGTGACAAGTGGGAGGTGGGGAAAGATATACGGTACTAGTCTGAAAGAGGAATTAGACCTGGAACAGGGTGGAAAAACCTACCTACCCTGGAGCTATTTGGATTCACAGGTTTGGGGGTAGGCACGTTGCCACCCCCTGGCAGACACAGGTTGCCGACCATCAAAATCACACCACGGAGAAGGTGGCAACCTCCAGGCTCGTTTTATATCTCGTAACTAAGAGGTAAACAGCAGAGAGGGCAGGTTTTTCAAAGCTAGCTCTCAGCTGGAATATCGTGCTGTGGCTCCAGTGAAGGTATCAATCAGCTCAGTAAGAGCTTTGCTCCGGTTCCCCTCCTGACTCTGCAGCGCTGATGGTGCAGGGCTGCATTAAACATTCCACAGCCCCTAATACTTCTTGGCGTTGCACATATTTAAAGTTCAGAACTAAATTACCTGGCTCCCATGATCTGCAACAGCCATCTCCTCTGATGGTTAATGCTGAAATTAAAGTATTTCCATGTGGCTGCTTGAATTTCTTCTCCTGTAGGGAAGGACTTTCTCTGCTGACACATGCCTGCAAATTACATTTCCATTTGGCACCAAAGGCGGTTTGCATAGCATTACTCTATTCCGGGGCTATTTCATTTGCAGTTTGTGGCACTGGGGAGGAGAGCTGATACCTTTGGTGTTTTACAAAACTCGGGTTGTGTCTGCAGGTACAGTCCAAGAAGATGTAACTGGTTATCACTCCATTAGGCTGCTACAGCAGTACCTGAAACCCTGAAGAATCTGAAGTCGTTTTCCTTAATGACTGCTTAAGGGAAACGATCCTGTTTCCATCCACTTAGCTTTGACAATGCGACCAAGCCTAGGGGTCTGCAGGAATTAGAGCTTTGAAGGCTTGGGGAAAGAATTCTCTCGCTTGCTCTCTCTGTCTCTCTTACAAGCCAGGCTGCCAGCTTGCCCATCCACGGCAGTCTCACAGAGTCAGCTGTTTAGCTTCACTGCAGTAAATGAAATATGGTTTCCTCAGCTTTCAGCAAAGGAAAGGACGTTTCTTGTCTCTTTTAATCCCTTTGTTTCGCATGAGCATCTGAAGTGGGAACAGAGCATAATTTACATTTTTGAGAAGTGCACCGAGGCTCTGGGAGGTTTATTCCTGACTCTGCCGCTCTTGCTGAGGATCTCTTGACCTTCATTATTCGGAGGGCTCTGGAGCCTGGGGCAGAAGGCAAAGCCTGTGTCCAGGTAACCTTTGCCTACCCCAGGAACGGGCCACGCAGAGCACCGGCACCCAGAGGTCACAGCAGCCGCGGGACTGGCTAACGGCCCGGATCCATCGGATCCTCCTGGCGCTGGAGAAGCTGCATTCCCAGAGCCTCGCAGGGAAGGGAAGTTAGGGTGTATTTTCCGTGATAACAGAGATGGACTGCCACTGCAAGACGTGTCCATCGTATCATGAATTTTAAGGTGAGAAAGCGCTACTATCATCTGGGCGGATTTGCTGCTCTGTTCACCTACTTAGTCAAATTACGAACACCACCACCACTTAGGTCCAGCACAGGGTCATCAGTCACTGAATCAACACCGATTTTGACTGTATTCGTTCCCAAAGGAGAAGCTCAGCCACTGGGAGGCCTCCCAGCCTGATCCATCTCCCAGCAAGCCAGTGGAACTGAGGTTGGGTCCTTCATGCTTTCACCCAGGAAGAAAAACGAGCACAAGTCAGGCTAGAGAACGGGAGCAGCAGAGTACGCAGCTGCATTGTTAAGGCAACTCAAATCACGACCCAGTAGAATTCAACAATGTTTTTTAAATTCAGTCCATTAAATCAGGACAACCCAATAAAACCAGCTTTTCACCCTAACTATTGAAAGGGAACAATGAAATTATCGCTGCTTGCTGGACCTGTTACTCGGCTCAGTAGGATTTTCCCATCCTTTGCTGAGAACAAATACAGTGGCTGCCAGAATGTCAATGTGTGGTACTGAGCAATGAGAATCATTTAGATTCCAAACCATCCCATCCTAATCCTCACCTCCCCACCCGCCGAGTTATTCGTCGGATAACCAGAAACACCTGGGTACAAGGAATTTCCTGCTGCAATTCAGCCTTAATTTCCTCAGATAGTAAAAACCTAAGGCTCGCAAAGGTGAAAGAAACCAGCAGTCAATCAAGTAAATCACCACCACCACCACCGCAGCAGTGATAGTACACTCTAAATTAAATTTTAATTCCCACCTGATGGTTCACCGGGAGTTACTTTTATACAAACCATTCATCTGACCCACCTTTGTATTTCAGGAGATTTGTTGGGGTCCCATTAGTTATTAACACCCATCCAAGTTCCAGAACGGCTTTTTTTTTTCTGTGTTTGTGATCAGAATCAAAATGAGAAGCAAAGGAGACAAAGTTTGTAGATAGCTGGACAGGTACAGTAAGGCTACGCAGTCAACCTTACTGTGGAAAGCAATGAACAACAAAGATGCCAAGAAATCTCCCAGTTTCAAACATGAAGTGTAAACAGGGCAGGTTTTATTTTATCTATTTTGGGGTTAACGAGCGGTTATAGTGCTTACTGAGATCACGCCTAGAGATGAGCTTTGTCACGTCTCCTTGCAGTCAACAGTCTTAGCAGCAAAAACTGTGTGACATTATTCCTCAAAGAAGCTCAGACATGAATTAGAAAAGGTGATCAGGGCTGAGGCATGTGGGCAGAGCTCTCTGGAGGAAGGCAAGAGGGGGCATTTCAAACCAGCACTTTCAGCCTCTCATCACCTGGATTAATTAATTAAATAAATAAAAGTAAACCAAGTCTTTAAAGACAGATATTTAATAGGGTTATTCATGGAGTTTCCATTTTTACATGCTCAGCATGGCATCTGCAGTCATTTCTGTTTGCAATTCTGCCAGATCTGTCAAAGCAACACACACAATTAAAGGACATTTTGGCAAAATTTACCACAAAAAAGCTGACAAGGAAAAAAAAAAAAAGTGAATTCAATAGAAGATTCACCCCAAATTGCTGACATTCCTTTTTTCTTCTCAGTAAATCTAAATATGAATATTCGCAAATGCCTGTGCAAACTGGATTCTTTATCCTAAGAAGACACATTGCTAGGCAGCTTCCTAACACACTTGAAGACTATTAAGACCAGGAAGCTGGCTGTCCTCGCTGGGCAGGGGACAACAGCCTTACGGGCTGTGTTAACAGACAACTGTCAATACCGAATGAGTGAGACCTCCCCAGCGAAGGCGGTGTTAGGTTTTGCTGGCAGGACCCATGAGACAGGCATTTCAGCAACGTGTATCGCAGCTCCAGCATCCCAGCCACCGAGGAGAAACCCTAACAGCACTCTTCTGTGGTGGGAGGCCCTCTGCCTTCTGGGGGAGGAGAGAAATATAGCTTTCTTGATCAGCTTTATCATTATTTTGAGCTAAAAACTGTTGGGGCTATCAATGTGAATGCAGTAGCAGCTTTAAGGAAGAAATTTGCTCTGACACGTTGCAATGTGTGCTTTTTAAAGAAAATACTATTTTAAAATAGTCATATTGTTTGTGTTTGAAGAGCAACAGCGTGGCAGCTGGAACATCTATTTTCAGTGGTTCAGTAACAAACCTTACGCACCACTGCCTCTCACATCAAGATCAGTGCAAAGCAAATGAGATCTTCCCAAACCCTGAGCCACAGCAATGAAGCAGATGTCAGTGCCTGCAGTGACAGGCAGTGTCCAACCAAAAGTAAAAAGTGAAAAAAAAAAAACCCCAAACCAAACCTACAACAAAGGCATAGGAAATGCTGCCTTTGCAAAGTAGGAAACAGCAAGGGATGCTACGGCAACAACCGAGGGATGTTCTGCCAGCGCAAAATTAATGTTGGTAAACCAGAATCCTGCACTCACGCAGACACCGCGTTCAGATCTTTATCCTTTCTGATTTCTGTCAGGCTACAAAGCTGACCACAGCCAGGAAGGGCTCCCGGAGTCAATGTCACCATTACATCTCATACGTACTACTGGGACCTGCTGAAGGAGGACGAAGATCTCGAGCAGATGCCTCTATAGGGCCCAACTCCTCATGGATCAACCAACTCCTCGGGACCTTATTCAAGCGAAGTCAAAGGAAGACCTGTCAAACTACAAGGGCAGCATTTCAAATCCATTACTCGGACCAAAACCTGCCAAAATGACAGGTCAAGATAAGCCCTGGTCTTGAAGGGGAGAATATCTGCAGCGAAGAACAGTTGCCACAGACCAACTTCCATGCCAATTTCCTAGGCAGCGCATGCTTTTCATTACTCCTATAATGACGCACGTATGCATGGATGACCATGTCCAACAAACAGACTCTAAGAAGGGAAGGGTGATGGGTTGACTGAACAAGGACTGCACCAGGAATTAACAAACACAATCATATGAAAATAATTAGCGCTCTTTCTCAGGGGAGGAGATCTCTCTCCCCTTCTTCAAGCTTTTCTGTATATTCCTCCCTTTCAGTTAGCCTGGGCAATTTTTTAATTCATAAACTATATTCTGTAGGTGGGATTTTCCAGCCTCCTGGCTGTTTATAGCAATTAAGGTTGCCTCTGTAGTGATATCATGTCTATTTAAAAATGTTTATAACTCACTACTTTAACCAAATTTCAAAGCACATCCGTGTTGCCCAGCAACAGAAGAAAGCTGGCTGCTGTTTCCTGAACAGAAAATTAGGAGTGTAATCACCTAATGTCATCCTGTTCACTGATAATTAAGCAAATTATGTTCAAGAAAATGCCGTATATTAAGATTACAGCAGTGATTTTTGCTTCTACCTGCAGGAGGATCAGATTTTGGCTCCTCCTCTGTTGTTTGCTGAGCAACTTGAAAAACCTAATGTTTGATGAAAAGTGTTACTCCTAAGGCCTAGTCATTGAGGACAGCCTCAGAGCTGTAGCTCCAAGCAGGTCATGAGAGAGAAGGAGGAATCACCCTCAGACCTCTTGAAATTCATCCCAATGCCCCAACCACAACGTGAGCCTACCAGAACAGTTTGCAGCTATTTTCTCTGGGTCTTCATTATACTCTGCTTCCCATGGCCAGAAGACCAGCCTGACTCCAAGGTCCTGCATAGGCCCACAGCTCAATGACACATCAGTAATGCTCCTTGAGGTCTGCCCTTCCCAATGGTCCTCTTGGCCTTAATTCAAGTGGATTGACTCCTGTGTGTTGCTGGATGCAATGTGCTCCAGTAACAGTTACACGCTGTCTTGGATGGCACTGCTGATCCCAATGAAGCCTGGTCCTGTTGCGCAAAGGATGATGAGAACTGGGTCCTCCAGTACTCTTCTCAATGGCCGGGAGAGGAAGCCATGGGCATCCTGAACAGCTTAGAGTCTTCATAAAATGAGAGCAATTAATTTTAATCCCCACTAGATGGTGCAGGAAGTCAATAAATGTCAACTGTCCTCTAACACTGGACTTGTCTTTCAAGTGCTTCCGTATTCCACTGCAAATACTTCGTCAGATGGTTTCTTTCATGAAGCCCTAAGCAGGGATTGAACTGGAACCTGAACAGCACTTGAACTCCTTGCCGTGCACCAGAAAGAGTTTTTAAACACCTTTTGGGCATAGTTCTGTGTGTTTGTACAGCACGTTATTATTTTGAAGAATAATAAAAACAATACTACTAATAATACCTGTATAGGAATTATTTGCAAGACGTAATAGAAATCTAGTTCTGCTGACACTGAGAACTTCTCTATGAGATTTAATAGGCAATTGCATCCTTTTTCTATAATAGGATGGTTTAATGTATCAAAAGACAAGATCTGTTGTCTTATAATTAGATTGTAGATGATTTGAAAGTACAGACTGTACAGCTTCTAGTACAAATGGTATAATTCATGGTTAAAGATCTCTGAGATGCTGGGATAATATAAAAATATACATAAAGATAATGAAGTCCTGATGGATTTTATAATTATTTCTGTCTTGCAAGATTACAATATCTTCATACCCCTATTTCAGTTTTCTGAATCTCAGGCCATAAACCAGAGGGGTCTTGCAGGTTCAATATGCAAGTTATTTAGAAGACTGTTTGATGCACATATGACTTTCTGTAACACTGACACATGACAGCATGTAGATCTAAAACCAACAACAAAACATGCACACGCTTGGGTAAGGATGAAAGAGAGAATGAGCATGGCAGATGTTAGCTGGATCACATAATGCTTGGCTGGAAGGCACTCAGATACTCTCTGGTGATGAAGGTGGAATAACATCCTGTATAGACGAGAATGCAATTTACCCAGGGAACTTGCAAGCAAATAATAAAAAAAAAAAAAAAATACAGTACCACTCTCATGAAATGAGTCCTCCCTCTTCAGTCCTCAATTTTGCCATGAGGCAGTGCTCCCAAATATCTAAATCTATATGGGTCAGATGAGTTTCCAACTCTCTGAACACAAATCAAATCCAAAGAGATAATGAGCCAAACAGAGACATTAATTATTTTTTATGTTGTCATTTATTTTGAGACATTTAATTAATGTCATAAAAATATATAATATACATTTTCAATAAGGAATTCAAAGTACCACAATCAAAGATCACATGACCTTAGTTTCATTATGAAAAGTACCTGGATTCAATAAAAAGAGGACATAGCTTTATCCTAGACATAAATTTGGTTCAGGCAGCAATATTGAGAAAGGTTAAATGGTAAAGAAAACTAATCTCTTAAGGCAATATGAATCTTAAGAAAAGAGGTTGTGGTAAAGCGATAATAAAAATCACAGCCGTAATTTTCGTCTCACGGAACCGATGCCTACTAGCTGAGGTACAGCCCCACCGGTGCCTCCGTACCACAGCGATGGACTCATAGACGTGACCGAGCGGGGACGGAATCTGCAGCGTTTGTAGGTCACGCATGGGAAGCGAAGATAGGAGTAGATGCAATCTGCACCGTATTAAGCACAGAACATCTCCTTAACACGACTGGCTTGCAACCTTCAAAGCATCACCAGGGTAAAATTCCATGCACGTATGGTTTTCTGGTGTCAAAGGGTGCAGGAGCACTGTTTCGGTGGAGCTGTGTCAGTTTACACCGAAGGACAACTCAGTGCCCTGTATTTCCAATTAGCGTAGTCACTCGCTTGTATTTTTGAAGCCAGTTTAGATTAATCAAAGACAGTTTAAAACTTGTCCTTTACTCTCCACTGTTTATTCTCTTTGCTGTCGGCCTGAAAATGACACCACACCAAACAAAGTTGGTTCCATTGCCATTTGTACAACAGCTTTAGACTTTGATGTGTCCAAAACTTGGGAGTCAAATGGCAAAGATCCACCTCTTGGACAGCACATCTGGCCAGTCACTGGGATTCTGGAGTATTGATTTACAGACATGCAGAGGAAACCTTCATGTTGTTCTGCTTTGCTTTTCAGTTGTTTCCATGAATTATTGCAAACCTTGGCATGTGTTGGGTTTAAGTTTTTTAATAGTCTCTTGGGGGGTCAAATTCGATCTGAAGAAATATATCATAAAGTAACTCTTCTGCTAACGCTCAAATGCCATTCAGAGGCAGCTAACTGCTGCGTATGAGTGCTCGGCATGACGGTACAGCCATGCCACAAAAAGGCCTTCAATTGTTTGAAGTCGAAGCAATGCTAGCTCTCTGCTTTTTCTACAGAACATGATAAATGCTTCTAGGAAGGAATGAGCCAAAAAAANAAAAAATCCAATAAAAAAAAAAAAAAAAAAAAAAAAAAAAAAAAAAAAAAAAGGAAAAACAATGTCCTTTTTCTCCAGATTTATTCTGGTTTACTTTAGTCTTCTTGAGTCCAAACTGGAAAAACACAATAATGTGTGACAAGGCTGTCAACCCGCAGTGAAAAAAAAAAGGCTGTGCTTGAAACCATTGCTTCCCGAAGGGTGGAACTGCAACATGTCTTCACAGATTCACAAAGGAGATGACTCTCTCATTAGGAAAATGCAGTTTGGTTTCCCTCCTGGCATCAGAGAAAGACTTGCTTTAGACTATCATTCTGAATGACAGTGCTGCTGAGAGGTTTACGAAGACTTGGATTAAATCTGCTTCTTTGACAAATCAGTTTGTCCCTATATTTTCCTGATACCTATATGAAAATCTTTGCTGCATGTGCATTATCCTGCTATCAGCTGCCTAAAACCATAATGAGGGTCTCTGGGATGCCAAAGGCGCTAGCTCCGTCTCGTATCTGAACCTCTTTGATGAAAACATTAATCACACAGGCTGGAATAGAGCTGGCTCATGAGGAAAGGCTGATACTTTCCAGAAATAAAAATCCCACCTCTGTTACTCACCAGCTGGATGTGGACAGCATCAGCTCATATTCCTAATAATTTTCATATATGGGCATCAACCAGACTATGAAATGGATGAAACTTGAAACCCGCTGCAGTGAGGCCTCTCCGGCTTTGGTGCTCATGCAGAACAGGAGAAAGAGCTGAGCGGGACTCAACTGTTTTAAGCTCTTGAGCAAACCAGAGACCTCCTGTCGTGCTGGCTGTGCATGGGACGTGACCTTCTGCCATGCCACTCTCCCCCTCCTGCACCCTTAAACTTGCAGCAAAATATTGGACCTATTCATCATTTCTCTAACCCTCTCACTATTTATTGCCAGAGCCTGCGGAAACCGTTCCAGCATCCCTTCACTCCCATTTCCCTGGCAGCTCTGCAGCTATATTCAGGATTTATTTCTTCTTGAAAGTACTGACTAAGTCCTAGACACAATCACACGACATCACCGCCCTGTGCAGAGGTTGTCTTCACATTCTGCTACATTCCCTGCAAGTTTCTGTATTATTTTAACACTGAATTTTTGTTTAATTACGTTAACTCTACTTTTGCAGCTGTTAGCTTGTCTGATAACCAAAATACGGTCATTGGGGTTGTACGTTTAAGTGTTTTGATATAGAACCACATCTCCTGTATACCTTCTGGAGGAATAGACATACCCTGGCTAATGCTGTCTGCATAACGGGATTCCAGGAGCCAGGGAGACTGTGGTACTCCAGCATGTTTTACACAACCCAGAGAACTGACAAATAATAATATAAAGCAAAATAATAAATATCTCGGGCAATACACGGCAAATACTGCCTAATGAGAAAATACACATCTTCAGGGGGTATATCTGACAGAGGTCTTAATTTGATAAAATCAGCAAACTCTCTTCTGATGAACCCTCTTGCAGCCTTAATAGCTTCAACCTGCTCACTCCAGCTGCAATGTTACATCCATTTGCTTCTCACGCTATAACCCACTCTTCTAAACAGTCCACGGCAATTCTTCCATACTGCAAACTGATCACAACCTCCTCATTTTAACTTCAGTAGTTAACCCAGTCAGACAGCAAAACTGGGGGGCTTCCCCTTGCCTTTTGAACGACTGCTTTTCGCGGCGGTCTTTCCTGGATTTAAAGAAAGGAGCGTTGCAAAGCGGAGCTGCATTTGTATCACAGCAACCTACAGCACAGCCACCCACAAAGGCTCAGCACCCATGCGAGCTGCAGCGACGGGAACGAACACTGCTCTTCGCAGCAGGAGGTGAACATTGCACGAACGCAGGTGGAGGGGAATAACCAAAAAAAAAGCAATAGCCCTTTGTGATGAGCTACCATGAGTCTCCTGCTACGTGATACAGGAGCAGGAGCTCCTGCACAAAAACAAAGGCCCTTTAAGAAAAAAACAAGAGTTTCCTAGAAACCAAAGGCTATGATCTTCTATAATCCTCTCCCACGGCCAGTTCCCCATCTTATTTTCCTCCCTCCTCGCTCCCTCTGACTGGCAGAAGCCGGCAAAGATGTGATAATAATAAAACACCCACTGTCTGCTTTGTCTTCGGATTGAGGTGATGGCACGGATCTCTGCAGAAAACAAAAACTCACTGCTGATGAAGTAATTTTAAAACCATATGTTGTCATTTACTGACTAATGAAATGGAGGTTTGCTCTCCCTAGCCTCACTGCAATTTGCTATTTTTTTGGCGTGTATATAAAATGCCACTGGCCTCTTCTAGGAGTCTCCAGGTGCAATGGCACACACACAGACAGGTTGTGGTGTTTCAGCCCTACCGAGGTGACTGTCCGAATACTCCTCACCCCTGGCAAATGCAAAATCCCCAAACTTAGTTCAACCCTCACTGAAAAACATTACAACAGAGCCAGTTTTGCAACACTCTAATAGTAAATTCTCTCCCAGTGGCTGGTATGCTGGCAGTGAAGGACAAGATCCCACAGAATATACAGCAAACTCGAGTAAAACTGGAGTTCATGGCAGAACTGATTGACGGAGGTTCAGATGCAGCTCAAAAAGTAAAATCATGTGTTACCTCATCATCCCTTCTTTTATCTTATATAGCAAATCACCATCCTTGACTTTGAATTCCTTCCCTCTTCTCTTTTTTTAATGCCTGTTCATTCCTTTGATGTCTGAAATAAAAATCAGTGTGCTGGAAATATTGCAGTTAATATGTGGGAATCCAAGCATCGCATTACTAGTGGGATCCCATCTGATTTCAGGTGCATCCCATTGACCTCATACCCCATACATTGGCAGCTAGATTTTGTTTAGAAGCTGAAGAAAATGAGAAAAGTTTATTTAATTAAAAAAAAATAAATAGCCTGATCTTGGCAGAACTTCCCACTTATAGTTTAGGAAGGTCTATAGCTTGCCAGTAGTTGCCGCCTTCATCCTTTGCACATTTCTCTTCCTTTATGTCTGCAACTCCTTTCCATACTGGCAGGTATAATAATGTTGGAACTGGAAGCACCGAAGTACACAAGTATGCTGACATCAGGCAAGAAGCATTGCAGCGGGAGACTGGAAAGGTATTTTATAGCGTATCATTTCAAGAGTGGAACACCATGTATTTTCTTTGCTTTTTGCAGCTTTCTTTAAGAAGTCTTCGTGGAGTGAGCTGCTGATTCAGCATTGCCTCCTGGCGAGCTATGAGAGCGTGATGAAGTGAAGCTGAAATGCTAGACCCGGGACTGGAACAGATCCTGAGATGAGCAAAGCCAATCTGCTGCTGTGGCAGAAAGCACATCATCCAGGCCTTTAGATTACTGAGGTTTTCTAAGGTGGCAAGCAAAATACTGTTAATTTTTGCAGCCAGCGAGACGGCAGGAATAAACCAGGGCTCGCTGTCGGAGACCACCCAAGCAGGGATGGCCTGCCTCCTGAAATGCTTCCCGGCGTCATTTATGACAGGCTCCGTGGCCACGGCGGCTCTCCTTCTCCAGCACCAGTTGCCAACTTTCCTTTTTTTGGTGCTAAGTATGGAGAAAATTCACCTTTTTGCCAGGTGAAATGTGTTTGCTGAACTGAGGGTATTGGGTAGTAAATTCCTGCTACGGCTTTGCTGAATGTTACTTGGGTCTAGCGCAGCTTGTCCATCTGCTCCCTAGCTGCTGCATCCCTTATGGGGGCTGAGATGCTCATTTTATAGCTCCTGTTGTTTCTGTCTCTCTTCTAAGGCATTCCGCCGAGCAGGTGCCTTACTGATTTGAGTATGTGAGCCTGTTTTCAGATGCAAGAACCTGAAAGACATTTCAATTCCTCCAAATGCCTGGGCATTTTCCAGCAGTTTTTCTGCAGCCTGTGTCATCTGCTTTGAAGATGCTTTTTGTGGTGCCTTGCATCTCTCCTTTGAGTCCTTTGTCACAGGTTTGGTGTCACCAGGTCAGGAACAGACCTGGTTTAGATTAAAGCAGTAGTTTTTCTGTAGCCTCTACAACTGAAATTTCAGCCTGTGTATTTTTATTCAGCGTTTTGCCTGTAATTCGCATTGTCTCTGCAGCAATTGGGCTGTGTCATCATGTGCTTTTAACGGCTGCCAATTCCCTTTCTTCTCCTGCATAGCTCGGAGGAAGTCAGGGTAACCTGGCAGGCCCTGATCTGCCCGTCTGGTTCGCCTTCCCTTTCCTCTTTGCGTGCTCCTGCCTGTTTTTGTGTCCCGTATGACTCTAGATTTTATAGACTGCACCTCTGCGAAGTTCTGCAAGCCACTCTTGCCAAGAAGGTGCAAAATTTCACCCTTCAAATCACCACAGAATTGTGTAATGTTTTCTTTTTCTTTCTTTTTTTTTTGCTGAAAACTGTGGCATAAGGACTTCTCTGGATGCCAGTGCTCCTTACATCTCTATTAGCCAAAGCAAATCCCATCATTGTTTTCCTTCGCGGTCTTACACACTTCTTACACTGAATTCTGGATAACAGCAGAAACTGCCTCCAGAAGGGAGTAGCTTATCGTAGCAGCATTTATAAATCAGGTCTTGTCTTTAACCTTAAGCCAGAACTCATAGTATAAGATAAAGCGGTGCCAGACCACACAGTTCATCTCTAAGATGGAGGTATAAGCCTTGGAGTCTGGCTTCATTCCCGGGCAGATGCCAGCCATCGCCATATCCTGCTCAGAAGGGCTGGCCAGCTCTAGTTTCTCTTGCTTTGGCTGTTGTTCAGCACTAGATTCATAATAAAGCTTAGTGACAGATGCAATAAACCCTTCTCTCATCTACCTCCCATTGCTGCCAATGCAGCATTATGATTTTTGTCAGATATTTCTCACGGAAAGAGATGAGAGGGTCAAGAAATCATCTCTTTCCGTGCTTAATGCAGCTTCTAGTGAAGCATTGCCATCAAATCCTACCCTAATCCTAACCTAATCCTATTTTTTGCCATCAAGGCAAAAAATAAAAAGGCTTAAATTGGGAATTCAGTTCATCTGAGCGCTCCTTCTCCCTTCATGTCTGTTCAGGTATATGTAAAATTGACAGCTGACTTTTTTTCTAATTAATTTACACAGTGACAATTATTTAGCATTCCTCCACATCACTCCAAAGTCAATGTGAGTGAGTTAATAAACCGTACATGACGTCTTTGTACTAGCGATGTGGCCTACATGTAAATGGCCAGACAGCCGATGGAAGCTTTAATGACCCGACGCTCTTCCAGAACTGTCAGTAAGAGGCATTTCCAGTAGCACAGTCCCAGCTAAGCCTTAATCAGAGTCTAAAGTCTAAGTCTGCTTTTTAAGTGCAATTTAAACTCCACCTGCTGGCTGAGCTCCTTAATGGCATCATGTCTTCACATACAGACGGTAAAGGTGCTTAAGGATGCTCCCCTTTCAGTGTGGTAAGGGGCTTAAGAAAGATCTCATGATACGTCCCGCTAAGAAGAATACTAGGCGAGACTTTCTAAAGTGATTAATGATCCCTATAGCTCTGTTTAATAGAGGCATGTCTAAAAGATCTGATTTGCAAAATCACTAATCACATTTGAAAATGTTGGCTCCAACAGCCCAGAAATATTCTGAAACGCAAATGGGTCTAAGGAGCAGCAACAAATGTCCTCTCAGTTAAAAAAAAAAAAAAGGAATATATTTCATGAAAAAAGCTTGGAATAGTGGTTTGAGTGACCAGATGTTGCTGTTTGCCAAATCCAGTTTCCACAGGTATATTTCAAGTAATTGTATAACACTGGACTTCATTAATTGTATATACATATGCAGAACACGATGCATACACATGATAACAAGGGTAATGGGATTGGTGCAGAAAGTTGACATTTACTTCTGTTGGGATTCCTGCATGTCTATGTTTTTACAAGACCGTATCTTGAAAGAAAATTAGGATTTTGTTTTCTCTATTTTAGCACTTAAAAAGCAACGTCAGTGGAAAAACAATCTATAGAGCAGTTTAAGAATATGAGGTGCATTCAGGAGAAATGCTGTGCACTAGTAAATGCTTCCATGTGTGATAAGGGCAATTTAGCATAAAACTATACATCTCTCGCTTTCTCAAAACTAGCCAGACCTTAGAAAAATGTTATGATATTAATGAGAGAGAAACCTCTGAGAATTCAGTGCAGAGCATACAGGGAAATCAAAAATTAATTTAAGAGGCATATTCCCAAGCTATAGGGGTTACTCACAATAATCAGAACACTCAGGAAGCCACTAAATACTCACTATTTTCTTCTCAAAATAGTACATAGAAAGATTTAGATTTTCATTTTGTTTCATATTTGTATTTCGTATTCATTTATTATCCAATAAACAGTTTATGTGACCATTTTGCTATTGTATGAGTTGTTTGGAAAGTATTCACCACAACTATCACCCAGAGAATGCTTTACTTTCCACGGTTCAATTTGTGGGACAGGTCAACTGACACTTGAGACTAATTCTGCTTGCCTGGTTGATCCACAGGCTTCAGAATGACCCTCTAAACACTTCCGAACAAATATCCTGGCACATTTCTCATCAATATTCATCTCAATGCTTTGCATAAGCCATTTTTTATGGACATACATGGCAAAAATGCCATCAGATGAATTAGCAAGAAGCAAGTAGAAGGGAATAACATATCCCAAAATGAATTGTAGGGCTTTTACGTAAATAAAACAAGGAATATTTTTCCACCAAAAAAAAAAAGTAATGTTGTGTTACAGGCACCTCCTTATTCTCATTGTGTCAAGTGACATGATCTGAAGATGACAGAAGAAAAGTCTCTGTCACATCTCTAGACTTTTGCTTGGCTTCGGCACAGTGATGCTTTCCTCCCTCTGTAACGGGTAAAACAATGTGGTTCCTTCTTCTTCCAGGTACTGTGCAGAAGGGCTGGACTGTCAAAGCACAGAAGGATGGACCTGTTCGCCTGGTGACGTAGAGTTAGTTGCATGCTGGTTACCCCATCAAAAGCAGCACACGTAAGCACAATCATATTGCAAAGCCCGACAGGGGGGGAAAAAATAAAGCAAAGCTCAGCAACAATCATTGGGTTTCTCATTAACATGTGTAAACTCTTTAAAAGCACAAGTTCTGAGTAGTAGTCAAGAAACCCAGACTTTAGTTAGAAATAATTCGTTCTGGTTCATACCCTCAGCATCTGCCACACAGCCAGTCTGGAATTAGCACTGCAAGAGATTTCAGCTGCCAAGAGCTGAGGGTGCAATCCAGGTGACTCCGTAGAGGGAGACGTTGCTTTGTTTCCTCCTTATTTTAAAGCTTTTATCTGTCCATGCCATGGGAAAAACTGCATGTGCTCCAGTCATGGCGCAGAGGCTTCTCCACATGCAGATTTTTAGATGAGCAAAGCATGCGCTAGAACTTGTCGTGCACAGCTATTACTCAATTTTTTTTCCATTGTCCTTATATGCAGCTTTTCTTCAGATTTTTACTCCACAAAGAGGGAAAGATAGACTGTTACAGAGCGACAGTAGTGACTCAGCAAATCTTGTTGAGCCAGCATTACCAAATTTAAAATGCATGACTGTTTTCTTAACCTATCCTTAGAACATTTCCCAAAGAGGGACAAGGACAGAAACTGTCTTCACGAAGCAACACAGCTACTGCACTCCCAGTGCTACCGAGCTCTTGGGGTCCTTCAGCAAAGCCCAGAGCGACCATGTCATCTGGCACTACTTTTGGCACAAACACGTAGGCACAATTCGTATTTCTGCGTCCCTCACAAACAAGCATCCAGCACCGTCACTTCTTCATTCTGTGCCCCTCTCCCTGCGCAGAGAACATACCTCAAAATAAACAGAAGAAACAATGGCCTCTCTGATATGAACGGATTTATGAAGTTCAGTTTAAACTGAGGACACTAGCCTCCAGTAAGTTTTTGTTTTCTGCAGCAGTTGGTGATCTTCGTATCTGCAAGAGAAGTTTTGTTTCGTTTAAAGAGTAGGGTTTGTCTCATGAGATGGATGTGAAAGCCCTTGATTGCACTGCTGCCTGGTATTATGGTGGACTCTAATTCTATTGACTCCTTCATGAACTATATTCTATATCATGTCTGTTGTCCAGCACAGGAGCTTTTTTAATTAATATTCCCCAGAGAGGTGATCTGATTTTGTTTTTGCAGGCAAAGAAATGGGTCCGCTTCAAAAATAACCTCTTATTTGAAATGATGTATCGTAGCGCTCTCATGCAGAACAGCAGTTAGTGAAGTATTCCATAGCAACGGCCACATCTTAATAGAAGATCATCTCCTGGACATCTCCCTCTGCATTTCTGCAATTACCAACTATGTCTCCTACCATCTGCAATTATATAAAATCCCTCTGGCAACTATAGCGATTGCTTACATGGAAAATTAATGTCGGGGAAGCAACGGGATTTAATAACTAAAAATAAGAAATATGAGTTATTACTACGTGCCTATCCACCAAGCTTTTCACCAGCTACCAGGAACCATTGAGCACATCATCATGGGATGCAATTTTGAATCCTCTGACTTAATAATATAAATCATAGCTCTTAGATTTAATACTTTCTTTGCACAATAGCACAAAACTTTCCCCAGCCTCTTGACATTAAAAATGCAGTCGTGCAAGAGGCCGTTTTGAATACCAGAAGAGAATGAACTGCTTTGCTTAATGCGCAACCTGGAATCAGGTTATGCTCGGAGCAGAAGGCTGACTACACGAGAGGCAGACAAGGGTGCCTGTTCGCTCTGTGCTCCAGGGTGCTTCAGTTTTATTTGAGAGCACGCTTCTTCCATATTGCTGGGAAACAAGCGTTGACGTTTCCTGATGTCCCTGTGTCATACTGCTGTCGGGCTACCGATTTTATAACTCAAAACAGCATTTAGCTTTTATTTGGAAGAAGCAGGTTTTGAAAGGCATGATGTCGGAGGTTAATATTATCCCTAATCTACAGATTAACAAAGATCTTATGGACTTAACCAATTTTTTTTTGAGTCACAGCAACCATGAGCCATATGAATGACTTCACAACCCAGGTTAAAAAGTGCAATTACCATAGAGGCTCTCATTTTTCAGATTTAAAATGGAAAAAGTTTGCCTTCCTCTAGGAAAAAAAGCAACAATTTATTTAAAACATTTTCAATGCTATTAAGCATTGTTTTGATAGGGGGCATAAGCATTGATAAAAATTTCCATAGTTGATATTTTTCTAGAAGAAAGCAATTACCAAACTGGCATGCATATCTGAAAAAGTTCGCTGGCACACATCAAAAAAATAGAAGGTAGCCTGCCTGCAAAAATATGGAACAAAAGATGTAAATTATCTGTGCTAACTTACCTCTGCCTACCAGCCTGGGAGATGAATCCCAGACATCCACTTCTTGTGCCCTGAAAGTATTAATGTCACCACAATGTATTAGCACTGGCTGCACTTCTCCTATAGAACAACACACCTGGCAATAACACAGAGTCAAGGGTGCCTTGAGAACGTCAAGACAGGAACAAATAATTGTTTTCCATGTTCAGAAGAGGGGGAATATCCTTAAAATTGTCATGACTTGGATGTCAAAGCAAAGAGTGACTACCTGGAAATGGAATTAATTCTGTTCACCCGTGGCAGATAAAGGCTGACTGCAAAACAGCAGCTCACTTCTGTCAGTTTTTGAAGTGTGCTGGAAACCAAACCACAGTTCTCTCTTTATCTAGATAATGAAGATAAAAAGAGATCGTTAAGATCAATGGCTCCGACCCTGCACAAAACAGGTATCAAAACACACCGTGGTTCCAGCATCAGTTCGTGGTCGATCTCACTGGCAGAAGCTCCTGATCTTGATGGGCTAATTTTGAATAACGGGGAAGCTGCATATCTTTCTGGTGGCTGGAAACCAGAGCAAAGTGAAAGAAAGGTAAAGACCTGTCTCGCACACATTCAAGTACCCTAGAGAGGAATTCTCAATACGGTAACACCCACAGTGGATCACAGGAATCTGCTGGAAGGCCAGTGGCAGCCCTCTGGAAATCGCGGTCCTCTGCTGGGACAGGT
This sequence comes from Scopus umbretta, assembly GCA_013400535.1. Taxonomy (NCBI): domain Eukaryota; kingdom Metazoa; phylum Chordata; class Aves; order Pelecaniformes; family Scopidae; genus Scopus; species Scopus umbretta. Next base: position 13,215 of record VZTL01042472.1, on the reverse strand, counting down.
ACTAGGTCTGTGGGTTGCAGTAAGAGCGTGACAAGCATTGACTGGATTTGGCCCGAGGTCACTGTGCCCCTCGGACGGAGAATGCAAGAATGCCAATACGCACGTTACAGGCACATACATGTGAGTGCAACCTGACTGTGAGGAGTTAACTGAAGCACGGATTATAGTGGTATAGCCTGCAAAAAGGAGAGGAGACTAAGCAGCTGAAGGAGGTTCAGAGAGCCCCTTCAGAGAAGTAGGTCGTGCCTGAGGAATCTGTACTTTCTTTTGACCATGCGAAGGTGGAAGGAAAACAGCAGGGATCTGCTGGCTGGGCACACCACATCCTGAAGAGGTCTTTCAGCAAACTGAAATAACCTAGGACATGCGTTCTGAATGTCGAATATAACAAACACACAATGACAAATAAACGCCAACGATAAATGAGGTGACGCATTCAGAATTAAGATAGCTATCCCAAAGTGAAAATGCTTATCTAAGTTTAAGAGGATTACCATCAGCCACAACCCTTCCCACACTGCTCTGCCCCCTCCCAAGTAATATTCCCTTCTCCATCTATGCTGCATAAACAAGTTAGGTGTTTATATTCTCAACCACTCAGAACTACCTTCTGCAAATAGTCCCCTGAGGTTGCTAAAATTGATCACAGAGTCAGGGTGTCAGAATGAAGTAAGAATACAAGAATGTAAGAATATGAACTGTTTGTATTAATCATAAAGACAGTGGAGCTCTGGAAAGGTGCTTTTTATCATTCTGTATATAAATTAATACATCGCTAAGCTGGCCAAGGGAATAAAATCTAAGCCAAGGTTTGTTTTAGCGAGGTAGTTTACGTAGTGTAGTTTCACAGACTTTTGTAGCAATGCTCCCTTCAAGACATTCGTGACGCACTGTGCTTTCAAAATGGGCACTCTTTGCAGACCCGGTAGAGGTTCGGTATGATAAATCTGTGCTTTGGTGGGATGATCAACAGCAGTCTCCATGCTAGCATCCTATTCCATGGACAAATTGTTCAGACCCCCTGTAAACTCAGGCAGCTCTCACTCCAGAAATTCTCACCAATTGTGTTTTGAAGGCTTTCTTCAAAAGCACAAAATCCAGAGACTCCCCTTAAACAGACAAAATGAGTGATGACAGAAGAGCATAGAAAGCGACCTACACCAGTTTCCCAGATAACTCCTTCTATCTGCCCTTGTAGGTCAGCTCCCTTCACCTTGCAGCCTTGTATCAACCCCATTAGGCAACGTTGTGGGTTCTTGAAATTCCACGTGGGCCTTTGCAGCTCTTCCATGTCAACAGAGATATCTGGGAGTCGTTTGAGTTTTTTTTAATAAAACTTGCGTGGGTGACCGCAAAACGGCGTGGGAAGAGCCAAGCATTGGAGGACCAGTTCTGTTCGGTGCTCTGCACGGCACACGGGGAGGGTTACTGTGTGGGTAGCGCTACCCACAAGCAGAAAGGGAGCGGAGCTCCGCCATGGTGTGAAGGAGGAGGAGGAGGAAAGCAGAGTGTGTCCTCAGCTGTGTACTAACTAGTAAGTATTGTATCCATACCCTTGGGTTAAGGGCAATTAGGGACTATAGGGTACTTTACTTAGTGTGGGGGGGTCTTTGTTAGGCAAAATTGCGCATCTGAATAGCATTCAGGTTACAATTAGCACCCGGGGAGCACAGTGAGGCCAAGGTTGCATTTGACCCTGTGGCGCACAGAGATGTAATGAATGATGCCTTGGGAGATGAGAGTTTCGCTGCCTTAACAGACCAAGCCTGGCCATTTATACGGATGAGAACACCGCAATTATAACGCCCGAGCGCGGCTAGCGGAATTACAAACGACACTGCTTCTGCAGGCCACACGCATTGCGCGCAGTCCTGTGCGTACTACGCCTCCTCGCCCCTTTTTTCAGAAACGCTTTTTGAAGGGATGTTTCTTAGACCATCCCCACGTTTTAGACAGGCTGTCCCCAGTTCCCCGATTTTCATTCTTCCTTTAAATTATTTTCTTCCTTTCTGCTTTCTGTTTTGTATGACAAAGGTACTGTGAATATGCACAGATACTGACCAAAATAAGGAACGCTGGAGCTCGGCGTGGTTGATGAGAAGAGCAGGAGAGAAAGAAACTCCTTGCTTCTACTAGCCGTTGGTAGCTACAACGATGTTACGCCACTGTGTTCACCTGCCATAGCTCTAGCCAGGAAGGAACAGCAAGGGACAGCGGGGAAGAGGCTACGGGGTGGCATCCTGCTTTGGGCACTGAAGACAGGGGATGCTTCGTTCAGAGACCACTGGCAAGTCAGGAGTCTTCCATGGTATTCAGAACTCCAGCTGCCTCTAGTCCCACCGTTATAAACGCAGAGGCAATCTGTCATGACTTGTCTGTCCTGCAGCTGAGACCTGCTGTGGCAGCCACCCTCTTGCACTGGCAGGGAAGGCAACTGGAGGAAGGAAGGAGAGGACGGTGAGGGGGTGCACCCTCCATTCGCCAGCTGGGCGAGCGGGGGGCAGCAGCAGCCCGGCTCTCCCGACCCAGCAAGGCGCGCTCAAGGATATTGTTGTGGTGTAACCCCAATCGGCAACCAAGCCCCGCACAGCCGCTCGCTCACCCTCCCCCTGCCCCGGTGGGATGGGGGAGAACCAGGAGGAAAAAAAAACAAACCTAAAACCCGTAGGGTGAGATAAAGGCAGTTTAATAGGACAGCAGAGAAAGAGAATAATAAAAATGATAAAAGAATATACAAAACAAGTGATGCACAATGCCATTGCTCACCACCCGATGCCCAGCCCGTCCCCGAGCAGCCATCGCTGCTTCCCCCGGCCAACTCCCCCAGTTTCTATACTGAGCTTGGCATCAGGTGGTATGGAATAGCCCTGATGGCTAATTGGGATCAGCTGTCCTGCCTGCGCTCCCTCCCAGCTGCTGGTGCCCCTGGCAGAGCATGGGGAGCTGGAAAGTCCTTGTCTGGTGTAAACAGCTGAAACCAGGACAGACATCCATGCGGAAACCCCTCCAGAAGCTCCATCTTGGGCCCCTACAAAATGGCAGCGAGCCATTTTTGTGCGGCATGAGGAGAGCGGCAAGACCCGGTCGCTGCTGCTTCTTCCCTTCCCTCCACCGACCGACCGAGAACCTTCACGCCGGGAGGAAGGCGGCGTTAACCACCCCCCACCCCCGCTGAAGATGTAGGAGCGACCGCGTTCGCCCACACCGGCCCGGCCAGGAGCGGAGGGCCGGGAGCAGCCGCGGAGGCCGCGGGGCCGGGGCTTTGCAACCAGCCTGGCAGCNGTTGGGGTGTGGAGGCTGGAAGGGGTCCAGCGGGGCACCCCGCGGGCGCCCGCCCCGCACCGTGGCTTCAGGGCAGGGCCGGGGGTGTCGAGCCGCCGTTCCTCACGTCTCTCTGCCCGTACACACACACACACGCGTACACCCCGACTCCTTTTTCGTCTTTCCCACCTCGGGTCGCCGGGCAGGAGAAGATAATCCAGAAGGACCGCAAAAAGCTCAAGTGAATAGCAGCAGGACGTGTTTTCGGGGCGTTTCATTTGGGGATGAAGAAACCGCGGCATAAAAGTTACCTGCCACATGGGAACGACTTAATTAAAAAAAAAAAAAAAAAAAAAAAAAAAAAGCCAAACGACATTTTTAAAACCGTAAGCAAAGGCTTCCCGGAGTGGTAAAAATAAATGTTCTGCTAGGAACGGGGCCCCTCGTTCTCTTAGAACTGTCACTTCTTGTCTCGTCTGCAATATGTCTGCCTGCAGGATTTGAGCGAGCGATACGGACTGTCTCTGGGTGTGGGTGTTTCTCGTAGGGGACTGCAAGTACTGCAAGGCGCAGGTGAATGCAGGTTCCTAGGACTCAGCACAAGGTCTATCGCAGGAGCGCCTGGATTGAGACCAAAGACTGGCACGTTTGCGCGTGTAGGAAACAGCAAGGGGAACAAGCTGTTTCTGTAACTTATCTCTTCCTATAAACCTTTTGTTTCCTCTGTAATCCTTAAAAGTAAGTTGCAGAAGGCCCATGAATTTACATCTGAAGCCGGCAGTTGGAACCAGCTGGTATGGAAGGAGGGTGGTGTAAAACTGAGGTTGCTTCGTTTTGTGTTGATGGAAGGCGACTGGTTGTTGAAATAGATTTGGATGAGGCTTGTTATTTCTCTCTTGACCATACAAACGAACGACCATTTTTTCCCCAGGACTGTGTGTGGCTGTCACTTAGCAACAGGTCTGTAGGGAACTTTGCAGATCCTCTGCCTCCCCCATTCCTAAGAGCAGAAGAAATTAATGCACCAAGGAGCAAGTGAGCAATTAATAAAAACGGAACCTGGGATCTTAGGCACAACCCAGGGTTAAAAGCTTTAGGCGGGATCAAGACAACTACAGTGGCTTTGACAAATATATTTTAATGCAGCTGAGTATGAGAGATTTTTGTATCAAGTGGTTCCTAGAAAACTCCCCACTCTGTGGTTTGGTTTTTTTCTTTTTTTTTCTTTTTTTTTTTTTTCCCCCCCAGCATTCTGGAAGAAAGGAGTTACATTGTTGTTTACTTAGTAATGGTTGCAGGTTATTTTGTTGTGTTATGTATCATAAACTTTCCCACTGAAATCTTCTAGGCCTTCTGGGTTTCTAAAGAGTAACTTTGTTCTGTGTGTAATTCACACCCTTCTGACTGCCAGTAAAGCCAGCTGTTGACAGTGTAGATTAAGCCGTAACTGATCTAAAAACTAAGGCTAGAATTTGGCCTAACGACAATAACACAGGAAGGCTGCTTAAGCACTGCTTATTTTATAGATCAGCATTAGCAAAAAGAAAAATCCACCACTGCAAACTTAGTCTTAAAATAAATCAGCATGTTTAAATTTGTCCTTAGGAGTTGCCTGGTTCTGCAGGTAAAATTCTAATACGCAGCAGTGAGCTTTGATAAAAGATATTCTCTTGATAAGTGATATAGTCACGTTCCTGAAGAACCGTCAAAATCTCGCGCTCTCAAAAAAATTCGAAGTATTTTTGTACAACTGTCAACCAGGATTGAGGGCTGTTCTGCATAAAAGGTAGTCCTGCCCCAGCAAGGTTATAAAGTAGGGATAAAGGAGCCAGAATCTGGAACAGATGCCACAAGAGGAAAAAAGAGAGCCTCCCCTGGGAGAGGAGATACTGACCCAGTGGGCAGTGCAGTGAGCGTCAGGTTTTGTCAGCCCAGTGCTTCCTGGAGGCAAAATCGGAAAAGAAACGCTCAGTGTTTGTGGAAGGCGTGCAGTGCTCGCTCGCTTGGCAGGGAAAGAGGCTATAGACACATAAAGAAGCTATAGTTCCATACCCAGACCCGTCCTTAAAGAGGATGGGCAGGATTCAGCTCATCGTCCTTGCTCCAAATGGAGCGATGCTAGTATCGTGCCATTCGTGGCCTTCTCGGTGCGTCGAGTTCTTGCACTCCCTGCTCTCAGCAGTATAGCGTCTATCTTGGATTTCGTTCTATATCTGGATTTTGCCTTGGAAGCATCCACATGAATTCTTCTTTACTGCATTTTTGCTTTCTTCCAAGAATGTCAAGGGGTAAAGAAGTTTTCGGAATGTTCTTTAAAACAGTTTTTCTGAGCATGGAATTCATAAATGGTCCCGCAATTTCAGGTCCTGTATCAAATTTCATGCTTCCCACCTAGTATACAAAAAGCCATTATGCACAAATGGGCTTGATTTCATACTAGTACTCCCAGCAGTGGTCAGCGAAGACAATTGTATTTACGTTTTCCTGACTATTGGTGGCAGGATGCCCAGCTAAAACTGTTGTCGTGCTCCCAGTACTGTTCATGGTGGAGGTTTGCATGTTAAGGGGATGTCTGTTTTGGGGTTTCAGGCCCATTGTGGGAGGGAGGGACCTTTGCCAGTTAGTTTGCACTACAATTGTGCAACAGTATTTTGTTTTGCACGCAGATTTTGTGAAAATGTTGTTCCTCTTTTTCCCATCCTTTACGTTATTCCTGTAGGAATTTTAATCTTGCCAGTCTTCAGCAGGAAGTACGTCTGTTGGGCATTCCTAGATGAGGAACGTTCTCTCAGTTTTGCAAGGGAATATAAATGTATATATGGTGCTACCTTTTCAGATGGGAAATTAATGTAGCGCTGGAACGGCTGTTTCACAACTGGTTTCACTCCTCTCTCTGTTTCAGACCACAAAGAGTTACAGCTTTGATGAAGCATTTAAGCTAAAATTTGAAATCGCCTCAGATCAAATGATAACCGCGTGATTAGCTCTTCTTTTATTACTGTCGTACCTGGAAACCACAGTCACAGTCTGAGACGCTGTTGTGCTAGGCAAGCATTATTAGAGACCATTTTATACCGGCTCTGTAAGCCGTGTATCTTATAAATATGCCAGACTAGCTCCTGATTAGCCAAGAGCAGAGCAAGTTAGTTGTCAAAGCAAACTCAAATGCACCTTTTCAAAAAGAGTTCAGCGAGCGGCTCTCATAGTACTTAAATAGATTTAAGAGAGGATGGCAGCACTTGCATTGTTAATCTTTTGAAACAATGGAAAGAAAATAGCATTGCAGCTAATCTCTTGTGGTACAAAAATGAACTTTCCAGCTTAGTCTTTGTACTGGAAAGGAGAGAAAAATAACTACTAAATCTTAGTATTTATCCTATCGTAGTAGCGGTCTCCTGGATTCCACTGCACTGATTGATGTGATCACGTAGATCTAAATTTAATCATCTGTTTGCTGAGTGCAGTTAATACACCAATGTAAGCCCATGGTCGGAACAGTCCCTGCCTGACAGCGGTAGCATTCGTAGTAATTTGTTAAGTCATTAAGAACCAGTACCTGAAAACTATTAATAGCAGCGGGTTTTTATTACTGCTGTTTGATGAAAGTGTCAAATTGACTGAGCTAATGAACTACTGGTATTTGGAAATGAGGTATTCGCTTTACCAGAATGTGCAGGCTGTACTTCCAGAATTATGTGGTGTTAAACCTTTCAGAAAAACAGATGCCTATGCGCATTTTAGGAAGATGGTATTTGAAAGTGTGGTTTAGTGGAATATCTATCTTCACACAGAAAAATATGGCCAACCAGAGCTACTACAGCCAATTTCAAACAGAAAAATGTTAATCGTGCTGATTTCGTTGCTACACCTTAATATTACTTTGTGTCTTAGAAACTGTATTTCTGGCTCGCAAAGGCACGACAGCAGAGGAGCTTTGTAGCTTGAATCTTTGCTGTGAGCCAAATTAATATACCATCAAATTCTCACTTCTGTGAATTTTGAGATGTTAGAAAGCAGTATGAATCTCACTACAGTCTTTAAGGTGTTTTCAAAAGCCTATGAATCGGGTGCTAAATTCTGCAACTAGGGCAATCTGTGTCCAAGCACAGCAGAGCCACTGAAGAATATAGCATTAAATTTGATTCGAAGTCAAAGGTGGACTTAGGTACATCAACCACTTGGTGATATCCCCGATGATCACAGTGATAATTTTGTGGCCTGTTACATTGAAACGAAATTATTTTATTGTCAGGTTTTTGAAGACTTTGCAATGTATCTGGTAAAGTTTCTCAGTAATTCCATTGCAAAGGCAGGGGAAGGGAAAGAATGGAAAGGACTGGTCCATTGACTGTCATTGACTGTGATTTTTATTGTCCTGCTCTGGTCTCATCTGAACTATGGCACATGTGATAAGGTTCCCTTTGGTTGCTTCCCTCATCTGCTGGCTAGCAGTGACTCAGCAAACAGCTCTGGTTCATTAATGTTGGCAGCATTCCAGCCGTTCCGGTGTTACAAAGATAAAACATTTGGGAACATGTAACGCACACAGTTTTCTTTGGGTTTTGATCTGTTGCCATGCTCTTTACATTTAACTTCAGTCCTTTTTTAATTTATTTTTTTATTTTTTTTTATTTTGTGGCTGTCACAAGTGAAATCTCTCTTCCCTTCTCTTTTGCTGCAGAGAGCTAGAAGCAGAGAAGAGTCTGAGAGCTTGTTGGGCCATCCCTCAGCTCAAAGGCAGGAATAACAGGTTCTGCAAAGTAATGATCCTGAATCCATAATTAAGCCCAAAAAAGGCCGTCCCTGCCAGGCTCTCTTTTTCCCCTTCCAAATTACATGGTTGGCAAAATTGGCAAGGTGGTACTTGAAACTTAACTGGAATTTCCCTCCCTCCACCCCCAACATCTATAGATACAGTGATTCACTAGATGTTGTAGGAATGGGATCCTTGAGGCAGGAAGCTCTGAAACTCATCTTTATTGCATTTCACCTTTAGCAGTAGAAGTTCCAGACGTTCTTGCTTTGTTCAAGATGCTAGCCCCCCACCTTTCTGGTTCAGGTGAAGTTTTTCCTCACAAATAAATTTAACACCTAGAAAGCTCTTTAATGTGCAGTATGAGAGGATCAGGTTAATTGTCAAGACAGGTCCAGGGTTATCCTAAATATTAATGAGAGAAATGTGACCAGGAGTATAAAATAGAGGAGGAAATTAACCTCTAGAATTTGCAGAAGTGACAAAGAAAGCTTATTATGAAAGAAAAAGATATGCCATTTTATATACGGGTAGGTGTTAGATAGCCACAGATGACAGGAGACTTGAAGCTATTAAGTAGAAATAGTATGTTAAAGGGAAGAACATCTTCTGGACACGAGGTGAAGGAGGTTGGAAACTAACAGCAAAGTGTTTTGCTCAAGGGTGATACAAGGCAGGTTGATTTAGCTTGACTGATGACAATTGACAGTATGTTAACAACAAACTTAGCATGGCTTTGGATAGATGACAAGTGTCCAGAGACAGTGATGTACGGTACACATTTGCTTCGACACATGGAGGAACCAGTTCCCTTACTTCTCTATGAATAGGCGTTTTTGTGGAACTAAAAATGAAAGGGCAGTGCTCTTTCATCTCTTTCTGTTACCAGCTACAGCATGGCCGTCCATCTGGGTTTTTGGATTGGGTGAGCTGTATCTACTCCAGCTCCTTCAAAGCCTCTTTGGCAGCCACTCAGTATTGCTCCATGCTTTACTCATGCTTCGATCCAAATGTAACCGCAGCTGATGGCGAGATGACACTCTCCCAAAGAAAAAAAAACCCAACATCAGGAAGTATGAATTTCCATATTCTCTTCCAGCTATTCTGACTATCCCATAAACTCATAAGCCAAATGGTTAATAGAAGTTTACTGCTGAAGTCTTACAGGCTTTCTCTAGGAAAAATTATGTTTTTCATCATTCACCTATCAGTTACAAACCAAAGGAATTATGGGGGAAGCTAGAAGCACAGATATTTCGGATGCCCGCTTTCCCTGGTGTTTGATTCAATGAACTTCTTAACATTTGTGAGATTAAACATCTGTGGTATGGATGAAAATGGATTATGAGCTATGAAAATAATTTCTGGCAGAAAGTCCATTGCCAACTCAGCCACACCCAGCCTTCCTGCTAACAAAGACAGAGCTAACTAGATGAGAAAATGCAATTAAATGGAAGGTTTTTGAAATCGGTTGTGAGCTCCAGTTAGGCAGTTTCTCAAGGCAAGAAAATTGGCTTTTGTCCTCTTCTTTGCAGAATAATAGTCGTTACAGAGCTGAGCTCACAGCACAGAAAAGGAGAAGGAGCCCTTTTCATGGCTTCCCTCTTCCAAAGTTTCCTCGCTGTTTTTTGACATGTTTCACAAATGTAGTGTGACTTCCATCTGAGCTAGTAAAATGGGATTATTTTGCTTACCTTTAACAAGCAGTAAGCCCATTGCATTTATTTTACTTAATGTGCTATGCAAGTGTACAGTCATTGATGAATGGAGCGTGGAAATGGAAAGGAAGAGAAGTGTCTGATACTTGCATTTCTTCAGTTATCCCGAGCGGTCTTCACTTGATAGTTATGTAGGTCTGACTCTCAGTGACTCATTGCGATGTAAAAGACTGCAGGACATGTCAGCACAAAACAGAAGTTGCAAAACTTAGAAGTGGGGTTGGTGAACCTGTTTTGCCTAATTCTGAGCTCGCTCAGTTGTTGTGGACTCAGCCATACGGCGAATATGGCCAGGTTCATAAAGACAGGGAGAGAATTCAGAAGAAACGAGAGAAAAACAAAAAAGGGAAGCAGGGAAATGGTGTGATGGGAAAGCAGGCTTGAAGAGGTTTCATGGTGGAGTATATAAACACGCCAGCAAATTTGCATTTCTGTTGGGCAGGATTTGTGCAGCAAGGAAAGAACTGGGATGCACAGAGGTATGTGTGTCGCTGATGCGTGCCGCTGGTTTCCCTAGAGTTCAGATGTGCCAGGGGGAGGTGGGGACCCTCTCCTTTCTATGAGTTAATTTCAAAACCCAGTGCATTGCCTAAACCTTCAAAGATACCTTGAGAGCCTGCAAACCCTCCACCTCTTTGGATTTGTCAGCTTCTATTTACAGCCTGAGCAGAAATCAGAGAGAGACAAAAAGACGTTTGACAGGTATATCAGCAGAAGGTTTCTTCACCGAGATAAACTGAGATACAGTTGTCAGACATCTGCTGGGTGTTTAGACCACTGTTACGTTAAGGAAGGGTGGCAGATCGAAGTTCTCCGGCTTCCTAGAGGGCGTGCTGAAGCAGTACAGTCTTTGGCATGAAGATACCTGGTTTCCATTAGGTTCAACTCCCAAGGGATTCATTTCAGATCTTTCTAAAAATATTTAGTGTACAGGAGATGATGTGTTTTGCCGTGCATAGGCCTTTATTCTGTAAATTCACACGTGCTTGAAAATCTATTTTTTTTACCAAAGGTGGATACACTTTATGAAAGCTTTAGTGGATACACTTTTTCCTAGTTAGGAACATAGTTATTCAGGAGCATAACAGTGCTACCACAGCTGTTCAGATGCCCAGTCAAGAGTTTCTCCCAGCGAGCAGAGGGTCGTGTCAGTCTCCTTGCAGACAACATCCTCCGCTTTAACGCAGAAGCTCTGTTTTGCATTAGGCAGTTGTCACTCTTTGCTCCATTACTGGTACTGGGTTTAATCTGTTAGGAATTTCAGAAAAGTAATTCCAAAGCAGAGTTATAGGAAATAATTTCTCTGGCTTATGTATTTACTGTATAAAATTATGCCAAGGTTGCAATGGCAAATAAACATTCTGTGGAAAATTATTTTAGGTTCTTGTATACACTCTAAAAAGGCAACTTGTCTGTATGTTTTAGGCACAGTAATGCATTGCCTACCCCAAAATACTGATTTGTCTTGAAATTCAGTATATGGTATTATAGCATCAGTCCTTATTGATAACCTTTTATCTCTTTTCTTTTTTTTCTTCTTAATATAGAGTGCTGTTCCAGACCCAATACAGACAAAATGTCCAGCAGGGGTGGAAAGAAGAAGTCAACCAAGACTTCCCGCTCCGCAAAGGCTGGGGTCATATTCCCTGTTGGAAGAATGCTACGTTACATTAAGAAAGGCCACCCGAAGTACAGAATTGGTGTTGGTGCTCCTGTGTACATGGCTGCTGTACTGGAATATCTGACTGGTAGGTTTTGCTGAACAATGTGAAATAGCAGCGGTGAAAGTAATAATACAAACTGAATTTGCGCGGGGCGGGGGGGGAAACAACAAAACAACCCCGAAAAAGATCCTCTGATGTATAGATGACTATAAATGTTATAGCTGAAGTAAGTGCTATGCTGATCACACACCTAAGCAGAAATCAAGGTACCCCCACCCCTGCCTCACAGCTTTGACGGCTCTTGTGCATTGCAGCGCTGGATTTGCTTTGACCGGTTGTAAGCACTCCTCTTCCACGTAGGCAGTCAGAAGGATTCCTACTAACATCAACGCATATGGACTTGGCCTTCAGCGTTGCAGTCCTGCCTGCTCCAATTTTGTGCCTCATGGCTTTGTTTGGGTTCTAATTGTCTGTTAAGCATATACATTCCTTTTAAATAGAGAGCTTCTCAGTGTTTACACAGGCCTGAGATTGCTTACAGCATTGTCTAAACATTTTTGTTCAATTTACAGATTATTTTTGAGACTACATATGCTGTTTACAATTTGTTTGGTTGAGTCTGTGTATAAATGCACACTCTGTTCATCTGCCCCGGATTAACGTATTTTATTTGCTTACATTTGTAGTCCTTTCTCTGTTCATGTCATCACATCAGAATGAGAACACCTTAAATAATTATCTTGTCCTCACAGTCCTCCTTTGAGGATGAAAGTATTATTTTTCCTCCATTTAGAAAGAAGCTTCAAAGGAAGAAACTCCTTTGCCCAAAGACATACACAACTAGACACACAAGTAAAGATTTCTACATAGTAGTTCTCCTCTCAAACAAGACTTAAAATGTTGCAAGTTTACCCCACAAACAACATTACAAAAGTAGTCTTCTAATCCAAAATTAACCCCAACTGTAATAGCACCAACATGTGGGCTTTTTGCAATATTGGTTTGCTTAAAATAAATAAATTTAAAAAAATGGATAAGAATAAACCACCAGTTCAGTCACATTCACGTGGCCAGATTGACTTACAAGCATACACCTGTAGGCTAGGAATCTAGCAAAAAGCTCAAGTGCTAGGTGGATTGGTGTTTGGAGACAGACTCTATTAGCGTGACTAAGGAAAAGCTTGAATTGGATCTCATTTCTCATAGTAGTGTTTCTTTTTACAGCGCATCTGCTTATGTCAGTGTTCTGGCTGTAGCAGATAACAGGTGTTTCAAGGGGCAGTAGCCTTTAAGCTGTAAGGGTGCACTGAGTCTCTGAGGAAGAGAGGAGCTTCTTTCATTCTTTGACTTAAACCATACACTTTGCCACTTTGTGCTTAACTTTGCAGGAAGTATTTAAAACCAAAGTGACCTGACTCTTAAGACAATTTTAGATACACCTTACAATGGATATTGACACTGAAGAACAGAAATAGGCTGGTTTGTTTTGGTTTGGTTTTTTTTTTCCCCTGTAAAGTTTCTTCCTCCCTTAAAGATGAAGATTGGTGATGTTAAGAATAATTAGAGTGCTTGTTTTCTGTAAGGTATTCATATTCCATTATTGAATTTTCTCAGCCATCAAATATCTCCCCCCCCCTTTTACTTGTTCATGTTCACAGTTTTCTTTATCTGGACCTTTTCTTTAAAAAAATGCTTTTAAACTTCATAGTTGGCCTTAGAAAAAATTAACATTTCCTTCAGCTAGGTTCCTGCTTACAGCAATAACAACTCAAATAAAATGCTTCTTAGGGTGAAGGGTGCTTTGAATGCTGCCCTTTTA
>VZTL01042456.1:0-12102 GCA_013400535.1 Scopus umbretta | reverse complement strand
TCTAAGTGGCATAGCAGGTCACTACCCGTTTCCCCTTGCATTATGGGGGCTTCATTCTGCTCCACGTCCCTGTCTTCCAGCTCAGGGGGCTGGGTTCCCGGAGAACAACTGGTCTAACTATTAAAGACTAAGGCAAAGAAGGCATTAAGTACCTCAGCCTTTTCCTCATCCTTTGTCACTATATTTCCCCCCACATCCGATAAAGAATGGAAAGAGATGAGAACCCCTTCTCTACAGTTTGCCAACTTTTGTGCAAAAAATTTATTCATGTTCTAAACCTAGCCAGTGACTGCTCATACAGCACCCCCTGCCCCCACACCAAAAAGCCCATGCATTAAAAAAAACAAAACAAAACAAAAAAAACACCCCACACCCTGGTTCTCATCCTGTCTTAGCTCTCTGTTCTTTTAGCATACCACAACCATTTTTAAATTCAGTGTCAGAGGGATCAAGTGAAAACTAGTCATCACAGTGGCTGGTGCAGGAAGAAAATAGCAACAGAGCAAAGACTTCTGCTGCTAAGGACATGAACTGATCAGAAATGTCCCCCCTTACCCAGCAGGGTGACCTTACTGTGAAACCACGACACTTCACTGTACAAACCTCCAGAAAGTCACGAAGTCAGTAACCTAAGCCTGGTTTACTTTGGCAAATTTCTCTATCACACTGACAGCAAGTACCAAACAAATACACCGTTTCAGGATGTAAAAGCACAGGGGGTTTCCTCCAAGCTACAGTTGTGAGCTCTTGATTCCTTGCTTTAAGGAGTCCAAGTGAAACAACAAAGGCACAGCTTCACTTCAGGACCATGGGGTAAGGGAAGACTTCATACCCTTCAATGCCCCTCCCCATTAGCCCCCACCTCCAGCCTGCCTGTGCCGGCAAAGCCCCACAGCCAGGAAGACAGACCTTCAGGTTACAGAACCATCTCTGGGTCCCAAAGCTAATGGCAAGATTTGGCTGTACAGCCCCAAAGACTCCGTCCTCTGAGCATCAATGAGGGATTAGTTACAAAAAGAGGCAGCTAGAAACGTCAGTTTTAAGCTCACGCCAAACATTACACCATTCCTCGGCATTAAGCTCTGCATTTCCTTTGCAGCACTGCAGCAGCAGGGGTAGTTGGAAGGCTATTTTGGAAGTTAAGTACCAGAGAGCAATTCCACACACATGTGCACAGATACATAAAAGTCTTCAAGCACACTCAGAAGCTAGGACCTGGAGCTCTTCATAAGCACGTTATGAAAGGGGAGGGGAGGCCCACAAACAAGGCCTTGAAAGACTGAAATAAACCCAAGCCACCGAACACATTCTGGAAATCGCTCCATCTTCTAATTAAAATACCCTCTCTGACATGAAGGACATCCACAGTGGGAGTCTGTTGACCGTTTTTTGATACAGCCAGGAAAAGACCTACACAGCTGCTTCTGCAGCTTGGCCAAAGCAGAGCCTGCATAAGAAGCAAGCCTAGAAGGCTCTCTCTCCAGCAGCACCTGTCATTTTGGGACTATCACAGGTATCCAGTCATCAAACTTGACACACATGGATTTTCAGAAAAGCTGAGAAACACCTTCTTACACCCAGACCCCACAGATGTGGGGTAAGGTACTTAAAAGGGAAGCTTCCCAAAGTCCTTTAATAATGAATTAAAGCATTATTTACATTAATTTCCATGTTATTGAAAGGAAATACGCTTCTTATCCAGAAGAGCGGGAATATGTGGACATAAGCTGTGATTGAAAGTCTAGGTCCTATGACTGTCCAGTGTATAAGGACTGGATAGCCAGGGACTACACGTGCTTTTTCTCAAACTGGAGGCAAGGACTGTAAACCAGCCTTATTACTTACCGCTTCCATTAGACCTTTCAGAGACGGTGTCTTTAACATTAGTGCGTCAAAGACTTCCTCTGACTCTTTTCGGACATACAGCAACACTGAAAAGCAAATTGGAGAGAGGAGTTAACAGCATAATTGCTCCTCAGAAAAGATCTGTATATGATAGTGGCTAAGTACACAGTAACGTACACTGAGGATCTTATGAAGCAATATGTACATACATTCAATATACACTGAAGACTGCATCATGAACATGCATAGCTAGGTTAGCTCAAAACATACTTTTTGCACACAGAAATACTGCATGCTCAAGCATCTTTATAGTCAAAATACTTTTACATTTCTCTCTATTTGATATTTTCTCTATTATTCGAAAAAAGGTCATATCTGAGACACAGAAAGAAGGAACACAAAACACGGAGCTTTGAGACTCTTCGGTCCCTCCATATCGCACAGGTCATTTGCCATAAGACTTTGCACAATAACATGATTTGACAGATGCTACCACAGCAGGGGAAGCCATCCTGGCCACGCCCTCGTTTTAAAATAATTTATCTGTACAGCCCTCTGCTCCTTCTACGCTGTCTCATCTCTCTTCCTATTCCTTGCCATGTTTCAGTAATACTCATACCACCACAGCTGACACACAATGCAGCCTTAGTCCCCTGCTAGGAGGGGAATGAAAGAATAAGAAACCCAATTAGGTAAGCATCCCTAGGGTTCTCGAGCTAGCAGAGAGTCATTGTATGTAGCACCAGCCTCATTAAAAACTGCATTAAGGCCGAGGAATAAGCCATGAGAGCAAGAAAGCTTGGACTTTAACAGCTTTGCTGTCTAATCCATCTTCTAATGACTAGGTGTTGCAGCCTGGATTGTTTACAAGGGTTCATCAGCCACAGCTCTGACACACCTGCAACACAGAACAATTACTGGCATATCTAATTGAACAAGGTGAAGTCAGGACAGCACAGCACCTTGATGGATTTCCTCTGCTAAAGGCAGGTTTAAAAAAGGGGGACTGTAGATTTTTGAAATGAAGACAGCACACACACACCCTCAATTACAGCACAGGTCAGATGACACAGCTGCCAAAGGAGAGAGAAACTCATGGGTCTCACTTTATGTTATATAGCAACAAGAAAAAACAAGAAGTCCGATTTCCTTTTATAAAATCCATCCTTCCCTTCTAGTTTATCTAGACTACAGAAATGCAGTCCCATCAAGGTCAGACTTGCTAGACTTAACCTTCGCTGCATCGCAAGTTTAATCCTCCTCTTTTAATCCTTTATGCTTTGTTGTGGTCCTTCCACACACAACTGTCATCAGGGAGGTAATCCTCTACATCTCCAAAAGGACCTCTCATGTCCTTCCACAACACCACACCAGCATTCAATCCCACATCAAATTGCAAAGGTTGACAACAGATTAAAAATAAACAGAATATTCTCAGTGGTGAATAACCCATATTCTGGCACCACGAAAGATGCAACAGTTTTATATCCAGAACCAGTTCTTGGCATTCACTGCTTAAAGTCTTAGAGAAGATTTCCAAAGTATTTTGTAGTGGATTACANGACTAGATGACCTCAGAGGTCTTTTCCAACCTTAATGATTCTATGAATTCTCTCCCTCAGTCCACTGAGGAGATTGATAAGCTGCTCACCTCCTCTGAGTCTCTTTCCTTACAGGTTCAGAGCCATTTAGGGTCTAAGCTGGCAGAAAACCCCAGAAATTCTGATGCTGTAAAAAATTTGCAGAGCTAAACTACATCCTGATATACAAACTCTTTCTATTACTACTCAAAGCCAGAAAAATCAGGCTAAACTATACTCCAAAATAAATTAAAACAACTCTTTAACCTCAGAAGCATCTCTCTCTCGTGATGACCAAATACTCCAGGAATTCAGTCTCTGAAAGAAGAATATACCTCTTTTTGGTTCTTCTATTCTGGCCATCTTATTTGGAGTGGCAATAAAGTCCTCTTCACCGATATAAGCTCCTCTTTTCAGGTTGGAGCTGTCATTGACAGGGCAAAAAGTTAGCAGTGGTACAAACACAGGGACTTACCCCTCTGCCTGAGGGCAAGACTACAGTAGGCTGAAGTAGCACAGCTCTTACCTTTCACCCTCCAGTTCTTCCGAAGCAACAGGAAGGACCTTTTAAAACAAAGAAGAGATTTTCTTGACATACGCAGAAAAACACATGCTGAATTAGCTAGCTAGTCGAGAACCTTATGCAGTACTCAGTCCTCGGAAAACAGTACAAAGGGCTCTGAGTGCTACAAAACAAAGGTGCATAAGGACAGACCCATTAGCTGGTGTAACATGGTCTTGTCAGCAATGCTCTCCCCCATCCCTCTCAGTGCTATCTGTTAATAGTGACTTAGCAATAGCTCTGTCTGCATTAGAATCACTGGCATAGAACAACAATCCTGCTGCATCCGGCATGAGCAGAGGTCCAACAGCATCAGGTTAAAGGATAGGGAACACCTGAGCCCATGGCAGGAGCTGCAAGGGATAGGCAGATGGCTCACCACCCAACTCACCTGTAAGCACATCTGTACAGGACATAGGGGAAACCAAGGCTGTCAAGTAGGGACATCCCCGCTGGGAGTTTAGGCAATGCTCTTAAAACACAAGGTTTAGATTATGTTAGAGCATGCCAGAACTCCCAGCACAGGAAAGTTCAAGTTTTTGAAACTTGGTTGCATTCTCATTTTTTCCCTTCCAGTTTCCTGTTAGCTGGGACTTTCCAGGAACACTAAGGCAGGGTGCTCTGGCAGCAGATCACAGAGCTCACACACTTGTCAGTTCCACAGAATGGATTTTCACCCTGCAGCAGCAGGCTGGAGGAACCCGTGGTCTTCAGCAGTGCACCAGAAACCCAAGGGACTTTACAAGAGAAAATCAGCCTGCAGTTCATTCAATGAACTCTTGGCTAGAGACGCTCTGGAAAAATCCTCTCAGGTTCATGGAAACAGGAGTTCATAGCAAATAATTTAATCAGAAAACATCCCCAGTTAACTTCAGCCAATGCATCTAGGAGCAACATCTCTTGCTCACATGAGACTCAACCTGTACTTGTTTACAGCATCAATGCAGACAGTCTGGAATTTCATATGTATGTCTCCCAGGCTTTTTGCAAATACATCCCATGGCCTCCTCATCCCCGCATCCATGAGCTTTACTTACGTGAGCCCCACGCTGAAGATTTGCAAAGTGAACATCAGGAATGAAAAGGACCGGCTGAGTATCTAGATCCATGAAGGGCTTGAAGATGGTGATGTCCGTACGTTTGTGTGAGGGAAGCATGGGCACTTTGACATCAGAAACTGCAGAGACCAAAGATTGGAATAGAGCATAGTGAAGGCACTGATGGGGTTGTGGCTTTCCTACATCATTTAACAGGCACATGCGCTGCTGAACAAGGGTACTCTGTAGTCAGGGTCAAAGGGAGAAGCTCCTGTGGTAGAGGAGTTGGAACCTGGGTTGTCTGCCTCTCAGATGAAGGCCTGACCCTGAGGAAACAGCTTGTTTTGCAGAGCAGGAGTTTGCTCCACCTCTCCAAGTGAGCTGCTTGACTTTGTTCAGATATTAAACTGGGCTGGAGAAAGGTCTGGCCACTCATCCCAACAGGGGAACCTAGGTCTTCTATGTACCAAGCAAACCACCCAAACAGAGGGCAAAAGGTAGTCCGAGTCCCCCCTTCTCCCTGTCTGTTCCCTCAGAAGGTTGCTGGATTTCCTATACCAGGAAGGCAGAAAGAAGACAGAGACAACTCGCAACCCACGTGGTTCCAGTTGGGAGCCTCTCAAAGAAACAGCACCACTGAAGCACTATCAGACTACAGAGCTGATACAAATACAGTTTCTTGCAAGATTCTACATTTAGAGGTACATTTTGGTTCCTCACTTTCAAATTTTACTTGTTTGTTCATCTCATTGTTCATCCTGGTCACCTCAAGCTGCTAGACCCCAGTGCATCTCAGCAGGACCAGCACTGTCTTCCACAGAGCACTTCGGCTCTCACAATGCACCACCTGATGCGCCACAAGCCACCAAGTGGACAGACTTCACCCACATAGTCCTGCTTGGGAGAGAGTAAGGCAGCAGGTGCCTTAAACTGCACTTCAGACACGTTCATGTCAAACTGACCCCAACTGAAGACTTCATTTTATTGAGTGGAAACGTTTCTATTTTGGGTAAAACCAACTGCAGACAAAAGACTTCATTTCTCATGTCCCCAGTAGGAAATATACTTTTTCTTTCCTTGCAAAACTGATTTTTTTAAAGGTTGCTCAATTGTTGTAAAAATAACTTTGACCAAAAGCCACAAACTGTTTCTGCTGTTGAGTAGTCGATGCACACATGGCATTGTGATCCTGGAGGTGGGTATAACAGCTCATGACTTAAAGCAATCAAAACTTCCCACACAAAAACTAAACTAAATGGATTGTACTTTCCAGGAAAAAAAAAAAAAAAAAAAAGACACATCAGTCTAAGCCCAAGCCTAGGAAATTCATACTGGAAAGCAGCTTTGGTAAAATCGTAAGATCCTGGAAATCTGTATTGAAACTGTTTGCACTTTCCAGCAAGCATGCAGAGGGCTGCATGCAGCAATCTTTTGGGAGCTGCTGGGGCTACTACATTTGTGAAATGCTAACAGTGTGCTAAACTTGCCTTTCACGATGTACTTTGGGGGAAAAAAAAAAACAAAACCAAAAAAACTAAAAAACAAAAACCCAGCCCTTTCTGCAACTGCCCTTGAGCAAATGGGTTCCCTTGTAGCATTACCTTCTTCTGAAGCTGCTCCAGCAGCCTGCACGTGCTGCGTCAGGAAAATCCTGCCCAGCAAGCTGTGAGGTGCATGCTTGTTGAACCAGTTGGACTGTTATTAGCACAGCTCTAACAAGCACACTGAGCAGAGCAAGGGAGAGCATGCACCTGCCCCATGCAAAGGAAGAAAAGGGAGATAACTTTTCATCTAAGCAGCTCTGCTGGTGAATAACTTGTCATCCAAAGACAGGATCTGCTGCAGTCATCTGCAGCAGTTAAAGGAAAGATGCTCAACAGGAAGAAGCTCCACACAGCCTTTACTTACTACGGTGCTGAGGCCTTTGCATCCTTCACACGTGCAGAAACAACTTCGATTGAAATTATTTACTACGGACCACTTTGCTCTAGAAGAGTAAGCACTGGGCTGGGAGCCTGAAGGCTCAGTCCCAAGGCTGCTGCTGCCTTGCTGCAGAGTTGTAAATGAATTTTTAACATATGTTAAAGCCTAAGTTTAGGATCAAGCTGGGAACATTTGGAATAGCTCCAGTTCTTGCTGCCACCTGGAGCTGCAGGGGCTCCAGCAGTGCCCAAAAATCCCACCCTCACCCTGTCACTTCAACTGCTAAACCCCATATTTGACTGAATACACAGCAGGATCCTGTCTTGGACAGGAAGAACTATGGAGAAGTGAAGTCCTAAGTTAGCCGGTATGTTGCAAAACACAATTAATGGCTCCATAAGCAACTACTTAAAACAAGCACTATTCTATAGGGGATAAAAATTGACTTAAGCTTTCTACTGCACAAGTTATTTGTAGCCAAAATGAGATTTAATATTTAAAATACCAATGGAATAGTTTCTACTTACAGGCATTCAACTGAGAGCTGGGGTCAGTGCACTTGCCTTTTCTTTTGCTCTGCTTTCGCTCTTCATCCCTGATCTTCCTCTCCGCTCCCTGCCAGACAAGAGATTAAGGGAAGCGGGGCAGAGGTGGGGGAGAGAGAGAGAGGGGGAGAGAGAGAGAAAGAAGGTCTTTTTAGGTCTTGGGGGTTTTTTTCAGCTGCAGAGGCAGGAACACTGATTCTTCCAGAGCGGTGTTTGTGGAGGTCAGCTCCACAGTACCTGACCTGCAGGTTTGCCAGTGTGCCAACTTTGAGATCTGTTTGAGTCCTGTCATCTAATGAAATCCAACAACCATATCCAAGATGCAAACACTTGCTTTTCTTTCAAGTCAGATGGGGATATGATGACAAAAAAATACACTTTACACAGTTGTTATAGCTGTGGGTGAGATACATTTTTATCTGAAGTGTTTTAAAACAATAAAAAAACCCCACAGGTTCCCTCAATTTAAGAGTTTACTAGATCGTCATTAAATCCTGATCTATAAAAGTCATGCCACACTTGGATCACCAAGCGCAAGATACCTTCTTACACGTTGCACATGGAGCCAGCGGCAGTTACAGGAGCATTCACTGATCTCAAGCTATAGGCATGCATCAATTTTAAAGTAGGCATTATTTCTTCTCTCTTTGAGTCAGGCTATGGTGGAATCCACAGATACCTAACTGGGTTTGTGCCTGCACAGTTCCTGGCCCTCCAAACCAAGCAGCAGTGGAGAAAGCCATATTTTCTGCAAGGTGCAGGCAGCTATGATGGAGAAAGAGAAGGAAGGTGGTTTGTATTTAAATCACGTTCATTCCTTCAGCTCTGCCCAGACCTCACACGTGACTGTGGGTTAACTCAGGGATGTCACGTTGCCAGCTGCACGAGGTGAGAAACCCACAGTAGCTCCCCAATACTCAATCCTGGTGCTACCACCAGATCACTGCCCAAACCAGTATACACAAGTTCTACCTGTCTCCCAACACCCTCCTGCAAAGCAGGGTAAAAGGTAACAGTTATCTGGCCACACAAAGCCATTACTTCTCATTTCCACTCCTGCAAAGCTGCCAAAACACACCCACATCCTTGCACGGTGCTGGGGGAAGACTAGATTAGCCACAGCAAATGAGATGTCAAAAAGCACGGGGCAGGAAACAGTGCCTAACAGTGCCCAGCATGGGAGAAGGGCAACAGCCCTCCTAGCCTCCCAGTAAATCAATACCCTATAGGTGACATGATGCCTGTGCCTGCTAGGTAACAGTGGGCACGTCTGTGCTAGCAATAAAAAGGAAAATTAGCCTAGATATTTGATGTGCATTACCATAGATCACCTTTTCTCCCACCTAACAGCAGGGACACAAGCAGCTTCAGGCAGCTGCTGTGAAAAACAGAAAAAATTACTAATGAAGACACAGGTATTGCCAGCTTTGCTTGAACCCAGAAAGCTGGCACAGCCCACTATGGTGAAGACATCCCACCTAAACCTCAGCACAGCCAGACCCACACCCCTCTACGATTTCCCTTACCAGGATAGTCACAACATCTCAGCTTGACACAGCAGAAAGATCAGATTTGGCTCCAGGCCCGTTTTTTACCTTTTATGCAATGAAGATTTGCTACTCAAACACTGTGCTACAGAACAGCACCTCCTTCCTCATGGAGGATGTGCTAATCCATCAAAAGCACACATTTTGAGAAAACCTCTGCCCTCCCATACCTACAGCCAGAGTTCTGCTTGAAAGTCAACTTGTTCCAGGCTGCAGGGACCTAGGTAAATTCATCTCGAATACCACATTAAAAAAAAAAAAAAAAAAAAGTTGTGTCTTGCTAACAAGCTATTCTGCCTTGCCAGCAGAGCTCAGCAACAGCCAGCATCAAATACTTTTGAAGAAAAGACACTGGCAATCCTGTATTCTGTAATTATGGAATAAATAAGCTTGTAAGAAGTTTTCCCAACTTCATCACCTCGAGAACATTCTACACCCCGAAAAGGCAGGATTTCATGCTCTCATTTATGTGTTAAAGGCTGCAGGGTTTTTTATTGTTGTTCTTTCCCTCAAAGTCTCCAGTTGTATAATGGACTCTTGGGTGAGAAAGGGAAGCAGCATTTTGGAGAGAGCTGCCATCCCTCCCTTCCGTGGAGAAGTGTGATGTATTTGATAAGCAACAGAGATGCAGGAAGAGGATGTGATGTCGAGTCATGACACACTGGGATCTGGATCCCTCATGACACCATGGGGCTCTCCACTTCTGCACATGGGCTGGCCACTCCCTGGCCCTTCTCTGCTCACCCTCTCATGCTGGGTGCAGCTCTGATGCACAGCCCACAAGCTGTTCAGGCTCTTCTCCTGCCCTGTAGCCCAAGTGGCCAAGATGCCAGGGCACACTGATGGACAAAAAATTAGACATGAGCTGGCAGCATGCACTTGCAGCCCAAAAAGCCAATTGTGTCCCAGGATGCATCCAAAGAACTGTGGCCAGCAGGTCAAGGGAGGTGATTCTGCCCCTCTACTTTGCTCTGGTGAGTCCCCACCTGGAATACTGTGTCCACTTCCGAGGTCCCCAGCACAAGAAAAACATGGGCCTGTTGGAGTGGGTCCAGAGAAGGCTCCAGGGAGACCTTATTGTGGCCTTTCAGTGCTTAAAGGGGGCTTACAAGAAAGATGGAGAGAGACTTTTTACCAGGGCCTGCCGCAACAGGACAAGGGGCAAGAGTTTTAAACTGAAAGAGGGTAAGGTTTAGATTGGACAAAAGGAAGAAATTCTTTATGATGAGGATGGCGAGACACTGGAACAGGTTGCCCAGAGAGGTTGTGAATGCCCCATCCCTGGAGGCATTCAAGGTCTGGTTGGACAGGGCTTTGAGCAGCCTGATCTAGTGGGAGATGTCCCTGCCCAAGGCAGGGGGGTTGGACTAGATCATCCTTAAAGGTCCCTTCCAACCCAAACCATTTTGTGATTCTGTTATCATACAACAGAAGGAACAGTCTCCATGTTGCTGCCCATCCACATCAATCCTGCCTCCAGCCACCTTGCACCAACTCTCTCACTTATTCCTAACATCCCATAAAAACCTTCTCACAGCACTGCCCATCGCTACAAGAGTAACAGTAGGTCCCACAGCACAACATTAGCTATAGCCTGCAAAATCCTAGATTTAATCTTCCCCACGTGCATGTTTAGCTGAAGCACCGTTTACAGCAGAGGTGGTCTTCTTCCTCTGGGACAGGTCACCCCCATCCCTGCAAAGCCCAAATATTGCCAGGTCAAGCCTGAACATGGATAAAGTTTATGCTGTAACATGCTACAAGATGACACCATTACACCTGTACTCAGGTCTTGAGACTGCATAGGATTAGATGAAAACCAAAATCAAACCAAAGGGCCACCTGTGGACCCTTGTCCAGAGAGAGAATGCCAAGGGGAATGCAAAAATGCATGAAGGATCTTTGTCTCCGAGGCAGCAGCTAAAAACTAGAAACAAGTATCAGCAGCTTTCTCTTCCACCCCAAGCACAGGAACCCTCCTCCTTCATTCCTTTCCTGTGCAAAGGCCACCACACAACATTAACTAAACTGTTTGACCTTCTGTAGGATATCTATTAATAGAAGAAAAAAAGAAAGACAGCAGAGAAAAAAAGAGACAGCACAGAAAAAAGAGACAACAGAGGACTGCCATGACAGTGTCTGGGTTCAACGTCAGGCATGCAATACAAGCACAGCCTTAACAGACAAATGAATAGAGGGGACCTACATAAAGCTGTCCCTGTTAGGTGGCCACAGCATCTTCATTTTGTGCTGTTTTTTCCAACAGACCTCCATACTACAGACTTGGCCCTCCACAAAGAAAACATGGGTAAAAGCACTTCTATGGATAAGAGGGGCCACATGAGGACAAATGCATTAAGGACTGCAATAATGTGGATACTATAGTAATAATGGTCCTGTAAACATTCAAGACCAGCTGACTGGTTACCCAAGATTCAAAGCAGGGCAGAAAATGGGTCCTCTTTCTGAAATGCCAATGCTCTTACAGGAGCCTGGAGAAGGTGGCCAGCATTGGGGTCTATGAGCATATTGGGTTTGTGTGGCAAGGTTTTGGTAGCAAGTGGGCTACAAGGGTAGTTTCTGTGGAAAAAATGCCAGAAGCTTGCCCTGTGTCTGACAGAGCCAATGTCAGACAGCTCCAAGACAGACCTGTTGCTGGCCAAGGCCAGGCCAGTCAGCGATGGTGATAGTGCCTCTGGGATAATGTATTTGGGGCGGTGGGGATAGGGGGAGGGAGGACAACTGTGCAACTGCAGCCAGACAGAGGAGTGAGAATACATGAGAAACCACCCTGCAGACAGCAAGGTCAGTGAAGAAGGAGGGGGAGGAGGTGCTCTAGGTGCCAGAGCAGAGATTCCCCCTGCAGCCCCATGGTGAGGCAGGCTGTCCCCCTGCAGCCCATGGAGGTCCACGGTGGAGCAGATATCCACCTGCAGCCTGTGGAGGACCCCACGCTGGAGCAGGTAGATGCCCAAAGGAAGCTGTGACTCTGTGGGAAGCCCATGCTGGAGCAGGTTTCCTTGCAGAACTTGTCCCACACGGGACCCATGCTGGAACAGTCTG
>VZTL01042452.1:0-21682 GCA_013400535.1 Scopus umbretta | reverse complement strand
ATTTGGAGTGTTATAAGTCTACCATACAGAAAAGTACGCAACAGGAATTGGAAGTATATGACATTTTCACTTTTGCTGTTTGACCTAATCCATTCCTCCAGGAATGAGGTAGTTTTTAGGGGAACTGAGAGATGCCTTTTTTTTTTTTTTCTTTGCTGACTAAAGAAGAAAAAGTTATTGCTCCTTATCTTGGACTTGGGCATTCAGCTTCTGCATCAATCCTCTCAAAACACTCTCAAGTCCCATTGGGAAAACTGAAAGCTCTATAAATAAAAGCAATTCCTCTGCTGGCAGAAAGCTAATCAGGAACTGGGTTGTCAGCTGGTTCCCGATGGCTGGTATTGGCAGAGGACAAAAATGGACTCAATCGAAGTTTCATATTCCAAACTAACTAAAAGGAAGTGCAGGTTCAAAAAGCGCTTAATGGAGAACACTTGGTTGAAGCTTAGTACTTCCTATTGCAATTCTTTCACGTTAAGTGATTCCACACATTCAGAGAGGAAGCCAGCAGAAATTGTAAGAAAGTATAACAAAAATGGGTTATTTTTTTCATCTCATTTCACAGCATTAAATTAAATTTGCACAGGGTTTCTAGAACTTGCTAAATGTAAATATTGTTTTATTAAGACACAGACTATTGCACAATTCCCTTGTTTTGCAGATTCTTTTGAATCTCATTGCTTAATAATTATTCTGAGATTTCTCCATCAAAACAGAAGTAATTTTCCTTCTATCCATGGTTGATAGAATGGACTTCTAAGTTAGTTCATCTTGTACCTGGGTAATCTATCATTATCACAGGAATCTTTTCAACACACTGATCAGGAAAGAGGTATTTCACCATTTGGTCCCTGTCATTTTGCCATTTCTTCCAAATCAGAAATTAAAAACAATCACAATATGAAACATGAATAGAAGCATATTTATAAGCACTGATTATAACTTTCTTTTTAATAGAATAACCAGAAAGTATTGGATATTTATTGTTTGGAGCTAGCACATAAACAGATACGCAATATCGTTCTTTATAAAACACAATGCCATTCATATCTGACTGAAAGTCCATGTGGTTTAGTTTGCACACTGTGAATACTATCTTGTATTGAAAAGCTCATTTCTCAGTTTGCAGAGATAAGGTTAGTTTCTTATGAAGGAGAGGGAGACATAAATTCTTCCACCTGATGAATTAATTGATCTAGTTCTGATTCTAAACCTTGATTGTCATTTAGTTTCCATTAATTTGGAACACTAACCCTTTTTTCTTCCAGAAATATAAAAGGTTGTAAGCACCTCTTTTTTGAACATGTTAGACACCTGCAGTAATCGATCTGGGATTTTAAGTAGAAGGCTGATTAATTTTTCCAATTTTTGAACATGAATATTATAAGAACTGATAAGCTGCTGGGCTGCAAAGCGTAGCTATACAATCAGCCTCAGAAAACATTTTAAAACATTGTCTATATTGGTAAAAAATCAGGAGGAAACTGCTCCAGTTGAAAATATCGTCTTGTTGAAAACACACATCTCATTTTATGACTGAGGATAAAGGTCTTTGCTAAAGTGCATGTAATTTATGCACTGATTGTTACAAATAGCATGTGTAATTCCATATGCTGTGCTTCATAAAATTTACATGAACTACCCCTCTATAGCAGACAGTGGGAACTCTGTTAGAATGAAATGCTCTGTGAATGGAGTCCAGTGTTGGAAGGCAGTTCAAACAAACTTTATCTAAGCAAACTGGAACGGGTGATTTCCTTGTAGTTTTACAGTAATTATTAGGCATATGCCAAGCTGCTCAGGAAACTGGTAGTACCTTTGAAATGAGGTAATACAAATATCAGTCTCCTCTGCTTGGGAAAGTTTAGTAGTATGAAAATATTTTTTTTGCATGCTGAATCTTTCTCTAAAACCTCTTTGCACATAATTACTCTTTTCCCATAGGCACAGACTTTGAATACTCCTAAATTTAAACACCCTAGCCGGCCTGTTAACAACAAAAAACAAGTCTATCAAATGCCCATCATTAAACCTCTTAATAAATCTTATGCAATTGTGTACTTCAAAGCCTTAATTCCAAGTGCAAGAATGAAAAACTGCAGCAATTGGATAAAGAAAAACTAAGGAATCCTTTTCTCAGCTAAGCTACTATGAGACATAACTAAATTTATATCTAGGTGTTATTTAACCCTTTTATAGAATAATTAATGTTCAAGTGTACCATACAAATTAGCAAATTGCCAAAACAGCCTTGTAAGGAAAAAAATCAATAGTAATATTTTCTTTTCTCCATTGTAGTTATGGGAGAATGGAAATTATTTATCCAGTCCCATTGAAGGGGCAATGGCAAAGCTGTATTGAGAAGCATTGAATCTAATTCTGCACTCCATCAACATGCTGAATTCCCTAAAATGTAAGAGCATATCGGACCAGCGTCTGCCTTTCAGCTCTTTGTAGGATCCACAAGACATATTGCCACTTTGGGAGTGTCTGCACATCTCTTCTAGAGTGACTAGAAACAAACTGCAGCAATTTCAAAATCAGTTTTGCAATTTCCCCACCTGATCAAAGAAGAAAAATGAGGTCAGAGATGTTTGTTTAATGTGTGCAGGAATCACTACTAAGCAAGAGGCAAGAAAAAAATACATTAGCACCCTTCTCCAAGCTTAATTGCAGGATTTCAGGGTTACATCTCACATGAATTGGATACTCCAAACATTTAAGAACATTGTGAAATATTTGGAACGTTTTAAAGAAGCTGTTTCTTAGGCTAAGACTATGGGGACAGTTACACAGATCTCAGGAGCTATCCTCATATCAAAGCTGGGAGGGGCTTGTGGATGTGTGTATGGGAGGGAAGGAAAAAAATGTGACACCTAAGTTCCATAAATCAGTAAGTAAAGGTTCCAGTCTAAACAAGTAGGACTTCTCTCATCTAGCTGTGAATGCCTATAGCTGAACACACGAAGTCTAAGTTACAGTAGTCTCCTTTTATAGTCTGTAGAGGGAAATGGGTATCACACAGCCCAATGCAAACATGTCAGGTGAAAGAAGTTTCCCTTTTTGCAGTTGCCTTTTTTCTCTCCAGTGACCACAAAAGACACACGTAATACCTAGCTCAGACTTAAGCATCTAACTTCTGGATGCTCAAGCTGAGTCCTGGGCAGGTGAAACACTCAAAGTGCCCATAGATTTTTCTATAACCTCTCTGCTTCCTGAAATGAATTGTTCTGTCTCTGACACTCACCCAGCAACTGCTTGCAATAAATCTGTTTTAAATCTGCAACAGAGCCATGAAAGAATGATTAACATCTGAAGCAGTTTGTAAACAGATCTTAAGAAACCCTTTTCCTGTAGTCTGCAGATACTGGGTACTTTCAATGTGAGAGGATTTCAGTGGAGGGGTCTTTGTATGGTGCTGTGGTAGGAAGATGCCAGCTCACCCTTCTTTACTCACATGAAGAGCTAAACTTCAGTAACCTGGAGTGTTTTACAAATGCATTCTATAGGATTTGGATTCATGCTATAAAATAATCCTTTCTCATGATGAAGTAATTCCAGCATGAGTGGACTCAGTATTTCAATATATTCCATTACCTTCTCCTTCCTGGTACACTATTTGATTCATGGAAAACTTCTCCTGATAGCTTCACAGACTATTTTTGTAATAGAAAGTCTGAGTAACTCCACCATTATTTCTATACTTTTATGAAGTATTGTCTTTTCTAATTAAGAAACACATTGTGTCCTGGTAACAGCAGGAAGAACTCCCTGAAGTCAGTAGTATCTATTCACCTCTGTATAGAATTTGGCCTCACAGTTCTAACAAAAGCTCTGTAAATCAGCCAGTAAAACCATAGTGTTTGACATGATAGTGCACTGCCCTCTTAGTAGTTACATTGTCTTTAATGTAGATGTACTTGCTCCTAGAATTTAATACTAGTTCCTGTTGACTCTCTGATTTATTCAGGCCTTTCAGATGTAATGCAGCACAGCCCAGCTGCAAACACACACGTCTGATAGTATATAAAAGACATTTTATTAAGTCACATAATGTTTGTAGGCAAGCAAGCCAGTCTCTTTAAGAGCCTTGTACCTGATAATTCACGCAGTCAGCACACATGCAACATCTGCTTCTATAAAGATTTAATACTTTATCCATACAGAATTTGGATCTCATTGTTCCTAAGAGAAGTTAAAAGCAGAGAAATAGGAAACTGCATAAGTGCAGAAAATAAAAGCATGTGGGTTTTACAAATAACAGATCTTTTTTGGTGAACTTAACACAGACAGGTCTTAATTAGACCAGGCAGAGTTACAAAGCCAAAGCAACCCTTGTATAGAATTCTTATGGAGAAGACAGAAACTCCATGAAGTTTCTCTCTTGATGTATTCCCTTGAGGTTTTCCTACTTGTGAAGGAAGAGATTCACTTTCCTCTATCTGAAGTTTTCCATCACTGTCAAAGGCAAAAAAATCAGAATAGAGGCCTTGTACCAGTGCATTGTTTACTGACAATGTTTTTGCCACATTCATATGGCTGGAAATGTCTCTGCTAAGTGGGTGCCTCCAGAACTTTCTCCTTTAAAGACTGCTTAACAACACAAAGAGAGATGCATCCTAACCTACACCAATTTCACAAGCATCAGTTTGCATGACAGGAGAAGGTACAAGAGTTAAGAAAGTGGGGTAAATGTTTCCTCCCAGGACAGCTCTTTCCTGAAGAAGAATATCAGAAGTTTAGAGAAATCAGAATAACAGGTTCTGTAGAACTGTTAATACTTTCAAGGCCCAGCTTCCTGGAGTTTTATCATGTCCTTCTATTTCTTCTAACTCTAGGTAAAGGCTGATGTCAAATTCCCTCCCACTGAGGCAATATTTAAATTGACTTCCAGTGATTCCATTTACTTAAAGCAATGGGCAATCATGAAAGTGGAAGACCTGTTGTTGGATTCATGGTATCAGATAAGATTAAAGATGGAAAATGTGAAATATATTTTTCTGAGTTTTCTAAAGATTCCTCACAACCAGAATTTTTCAGACTTTACACAACAAGTTTGCTCACTAGAAAGAATTGTACTGGAAAGCCTAACTCCACAATAAAAAGTACCACGGGTAGGTCAGATTCCTCATTACAAATTCCATTTCTTCATCACTCCCACTTTTGACAATTTTTTGCAAGACAAGAAAACTACAGTAATGGCAGTCTGTATTTTAAACATTCCTGGGCCCATGTAGCCAATATGTGGTTGTTGATGAAATGCAATGTCAGCAGATTCATTATCAGTGAATCATTAAAGTATAAAACAACAACCTACAGTGATCTGAAAACTTGTACATGTGAAGCTAACTGGATTTGGTTCAGCCTAGCTCTTATTTTTATCTATGTTTCTACTGTTATCACCTCTAAAGTTAGTCTTGTCCTACATTTCTGTTTTATCAGTGGCTTGGTCTCTTGCTATTTAAACACTACTCTGCAGTTATTTTGGATAGGACTGCAGAGGTAAGTAGTCTGACATTCTAAAACAGAATTTAATCAGAACACGTGGACTGGAGATTTCAGAAAGTATTCTAGGATCTCTGAAAAAAAAAATCAGGACAAATTGTTTCTGTCTTTCATCCAAAATGCAGCAAATTGAGATCATCAGCTAATGTAAATCAGCAGAACCCTACTGAATTCATTAGAGCTCTTCTGATTCACATCTGTAGACAATCTGCATAATCATGTTGTCCCATGTAATATTTGTATTATATTCTCATGGTTCCTCCTTAGCTGGATAGAAATGGCTTCCCTGTCCCACAAAAATGTTAATGCATTTAGAAATGTCCCATTCCATGCTAGGGCAAGCCTAAGACTAGGCTTGTATGTATAATATTGTTAAGTTGTTTTGTTCAGATACAAGTGGGAAATGAAACTGATTTTTGTGACATTTTAAGACAATCATAACTATTTTTTTTGTTGAATACAATATTTTCTTCAACTTGGTGATGAACAAATTGTTCTGTTCAGTTATAAGCCATTTTAAATAAATGCAAATGAAAGCAAAGAGGGTGTTAAGACATTAGAGGGTTATATTCCCTGTCCAACTCTGGCAGACAGAATGGGGAGAAGGACTCACATGTCCTGCCTCCCCCAGCAGAATCCAAGTCATTTTCTATGATGGGTGATATCCAGCTTAACAAGGAGTTTTATATAACCTAAAATGGTTTCAGAGTTTCATTGCTTTCCTCCCTTACTGCTTGAACACTTCCAAAAAAACAGCAGAAGACCTGAATTTTATCCCATATTCCAAGATGGACAGAGAAACCATATGAACACTGGGTTCCTACATCTGTTGAGTTTCCTAAACACGGGAAAACTTGTCTTATAATAAATTGATTACGTCTCTTTAGAGTATTTGAAATAATTTGGGAGCATTTAGAGGTATCTTGCAATCTTTGCAGTTCTGGCTACTTACACTATGTAACATCTATGCTCACAGAATTTGCCTGTGATAGAGAGATTCAAGTTCAGGTCTTTGCTGTAATGCTGTTTTTCTCATTGTTATACAAAGGGGAATAGCTCAATTAAAAGAGCCCTTTAAAATAAGCAGCTTCATTAAAGAATTCTGAGCACTTCATCATCGTCATAGACTTTATTGGATAAATATACTTAGTGATCTGCTAGCACTTCCATAATTTGGAGTAAGTGTTTCTTACAGTGTAGATACACATAGCTAAACCCAGAATTACAATATCAATACCATACCTGCTCCACCAGACTACCTCAAAACTCCCTGTTATTTCCTACATATTGCATGAAATCAAAGTCTTGTGCAGCTGGAAACTCTTCAAGGTCTTGTACGTTAGCCAATAACTGGCCATCCCACGTTTTTTCCAGCAACAAAAGTAATTGCTTAAACCAGGCTGGCAAGCTTTCAGGTCCTGACTGCTACCCCTAAAGGATCAATATTCCTCATGCCTCTGCTTCCAGAGAGATAGGATAAATTTGCTGCAAAATTTCAATAATTAGTGAATATTTTATGGCATCTATCAGCCATTCCATAGCTATTTCTTGAAATCATCCTATCAGTCAGCTCTTGAAGATCCCAGAAATGCTACTGCTCCTTGTAGGATTTTTACAGTGTAAATCAACTCTCTGAGGTCAATGAAGTCTAGCAAACAGAGAAGAATAATGCTCTTTTTCTAGATCTGGTTAATGAAATTGAATTGCCTGTATAAATCTCTTATTCTAAAAGAACAAAATAAACAGAATAGAAGAAAAAAAATCCCATATATGTATGGTTAAGCAACCAAATTAGATGATGCAGAAAAAAACCCAAAGTTTAGGATGCCCAGTTCTTTTTGTTCCCTGATTGCTATGCAGTTATCCCTTAATTCACCACAAAATTGTCCCACAAGACAGTGCTGAGCACAGAGGGGATTAAGACACGTTGCAGCAATTGCATGCCAGCAGCCTGGCTTTCAGTGAGGCCACGTGGCCCTGTTCAAAGCAGCAAAGTGTTCAAGCTGACCACACCAAGACTGGCAGCAAATGCACAGCTTTCTGCTATAGCCATGACTCGATTGTAAGAGGGAAAAAGGCTATAAAGTTTTTAAAGAAATCTTTATGTGAGCCTTACTGATTTCCCTTCTCCATATTATGATAATGTTTTGACTGAACTCCCAATTCTCACAGCTATTCCTTTTCCTCAATGCAATTTGATCAGAGTGCTGTGATATATATTGGTATTTTCTTTGCTGAGGGAGGGGTGACTTGCCTGCTTGAAGAACTTGGTGAAACTGATTTAGTTTTAATAGCTCTGGAGCTTCATTGTTTGAAAACAGGTTTCTCCTGTTTGCCTCCTCACTCAAAGCCTATTGTTTTTAAGGCACAACATGACATGGATATTTTCTAAGCTATAAAGAAGGAAGTAGCTATAGCCTAGTGCTGAAGAGGGAATTAAAAAGTGCTTTGTCACTGGGGTTAGATTCATATTAAATAATTTCAGCTTTTAAATTTTAAGCTGTTTTTTTAGGTTTCCTGAGGAGTCAGTAGAGCAAAAGATGGCCCCACAGGGGGTGATTCATCCTCCGTGTAACATACTACTTATTTTAGAGAACTGTTTTTTAGGCAAGTGTACCTTGATGCTTTGGGTGATTGATCTATACTTTGTATTTTTAATACTCATTACCCTCAAAAGAAGCTTATAGAAAAACTGATTTTTTTCTATAAATCTTTCTGATTTATAGAAAGATTATATTAAGAATATATTAAGGAGCCTGAAACAATGCTGCAGATGCTTAATTCAGGCTAGTAAAAAATTTGTAGTGATCAATCATCTTCTAGGTATTTTATGCATATCCGTCTACTTAAAGTGTGTTTTAACTTTATAGCTAGAGTTGTCATATTATACCTAAGCTGATTTTTATTTGATTTTGATGTTTAATGAAATGCAAACTTCTGAGAATGTGCTTACTTAATCAGCAGCTGGAAGTCAGATACTTTGCATGTATGTGTGTCTTTTCTTACCTGTACCCCACTCTATACTCCCCTAAGATACACATCTTACCTTGACAGTAAACAATACAGTCACCACTTTTATTTGATTCTAACTGCTGCAGAAATTTGGAAAAAAGATCCGTATCTGGTTGATTTCCCTAATGTTGTGATCCACCACTCCAGCTTCATCTATATGCAGTGGAAAGCAACATCATTTAAGACATATTGTAGATTTTCTTTGGCAGTGACCTTCAGATTGAGCTTAGGGAAACTGCATTATGTTACAAGAACATTAATTTTAAAGAAAATTTTGGATGCCTGATGTTCTAAGGACTGTAATATAGTCATATGACAGTCATATACAGTCATCTTACAGTCAGATACAGGCTGGTCAGAAGTGGTGTTGCCCAGGGCTCAGTATTGGGGCCAGTTCTGTTTACTATCTTTATCAATGATCTGGATGAGGGGATTGAGTGTGCCCTCTGTAAGTTTGCAGGTGACACCAAACTGGGTGGGAGTGTCGACCTGCTTGAGGGTAGGAAGGCTCTACAGAGGAACCTGGACAGGATGGATCAATGGGCTGAGGCCAGCTGTGTGAGTTTCAACAAGGCTNGGTGCTTAGGGACATGGTTTAGTGGTGGACTTGGCAGTATTAGGTTAATAGTTGGACTTGATGATCTTAAAGGTCTTTTCCGACTGAAATGGTTCTATGATTCTATGATTTCTATATCATTTTTACCTTCTTCCTGTGTTTACTTAGCTATGTGATGCTTAAGGAGTGTGGTCCTTGGAAGAATTTGCTGATACCAGTAATTGCTGTTCTCTTGAACTCTGACCTGGTGAATAAGTGAATCTGAATTGCAAAAACAATGGCTAATTTTAGCAGAGCTGCTAACTCCGTGACTTGAAAATAACTATAGTGTTCCAGAATTTGTCGTAGTAAGACAAAAGTTGATTACAGCCTCTCAGTGATGTCTTCGCCTCACTGCTATTTAGTCCATAATGATAGTGAGAAATGGATTGTGAATAGTAGTTATTTCACTATAACTCGTCACTTAGAAATCTTTTAGATTTCAAAAAGTACAGATCTGATTATTTCTCAGAAAATCAAAATTTTAAAAAAAATTAACTTCTGAGCTTTTTTCAGCTTTGGGAGAAATTAATTTTGACTTGGGTATTTTGACCTGCAATTTTACATAGCCAGCACACCTATTTGATCATAACTTATGAGAAATTAAAGTAGGGTCATTTGCAGTCTGGTTTTCTGTCATGCTGTATTCTAAGAACCCATCTTTATATGTTTCAAAATGAAAACTTTTCAGTACTGTTTGTTACCATTTTTTACTCTGGGTATTCTTTCGTAATTGGCTCTGAAACGCAGCTCAAGGAAGCTGTACAGTGTTCCCTGTGTGAACTATGTTTCTTATCTGCTATACACATGTTCTCTTTGAGGCTATGTATTAAAAAAATCAGATTTTAATATGTCAAGAGAGAATTAGAAATAAAATGAGAAGATTTTAAACAGCAAACCATCATATGTTGAAAAATTTAATCATTGTTTACTAATTTACATTTTTCTAGAGTTCTATCTATAACCTACACATTTCTTCCAATTAAGTGTATTATTTTGTTTGGGACATAAAAAGAAATATTAAAATGTACCATGCCAGTTTATTCATTAAACTAAAGTGTTCTGATCTGCATCCCATATTCCTCTAAATAGTCTTAGGAACCAAAAGGGAAAACATTTTCTTTCTATAATTATTTTCACTCTGCTGAGGCCATAGTACTAATAATATGCAGGTAAGAGTTCTTACCCCTTAAGAGTTCCTATCACTCACTCAGCACTCTCCACCATTCATGTTCACCAGTATTTTCTAACTCATTTTCCTAGGCCTTTTTATTTCCTAGACCTTTATTTTCTTTTCTGTGTAAAACTATTGCCACCTATTCATTCCCCCGTATACTCCTATTCTAACAGCATCTAAATAAAAGAAAACAAACAAACAAACAAACAAACAAAAAACCCCCAAAAAGCAGAATTATTGATTGGATATCTTAAAAGGTTAGACCATGCTGTCAGTATGTGCAATCCACCATCACATTCAGATCTGAATGGAATGGACCCAGTGGACCCTACATCAGATTTAACGCATATATGCCAGGCAGCTGGTCTTCGTTTGCATAGCCCATAGGTCAGCTCCTGCAACAAAGGCAAGCAATGCATGCCAGAGGTCGCAGTGTTGGCAGGAATGCAGCCAATACAGTGCTTTTGACTTAAACAGATATTTCATCAGGCTGCAGTTATTTAATCTTTTTGATTAGACATATAGTCTATGCATCCTCCCTAAGATTTGAATCCTACCCTTGACAGCAGTGCTGGG
This sequence comes from Scopus umbretta, assembly GCA_013400535.1. Taxonomy (NCBI): domain Eukaryota; kingdom Metazoa; phylum Chordata; class Aves; order Pelecaniformes; family Scopidae; genus Scopus; species Scopus umbretta. The sequence continues at coordinate 10,817 of VZTL01042452.1, read as the reverse complement.
TGTATTAGATTGTATTCTCCATAGGGCAAAAAATTTAGATTTAGAAAACGAAGACCAAAGACAACCTTAGGCCTACTAAACTGATAAAAGTTCCTCATAATTGTACAGAAACTGTGGATGATGAGGTCATGGTTAAGCGTGCCAGCAAAAACTCTGGCAAACTTTAACCATGTCCTGAGGTAGTTTCTGTCCTGGCACAAAGATGGAGAATGTGTCAGGAAACTTGATTCTGTTCAATTTAAAATATTTCCAAGCAGTATCCCGTTAATAGATTGCTCTGTTGGACATATCCATCTAGGTTTCTAGCTCTTCATGACCTCCATGGCAGAATAGGGATGCAAATAGTAAGAATATGAAGTTTTTGGGAATTTTGCTGGTTAGATACTTTTTCAAGGATCGAACCCTAGCACCTGTTTCTGTTTCATAGCCTAATAGGAGTGCACAAGAGCACAACAGAAATGGAAACCAATACGTACATGAAATGTATTTGTAGTTTAACATACCATAACAATTTCTTTGTCATTCCTAAATATTTTCCCTCAAGAAGTAGTAGATTGCCCTCATCTAGGCATAGTTCCCTCAGAAGTTTATGATCCATGAAGAAAATTATAAACTAGTGAATATTCAATCCTTTTTAGTCTCTATAGTTAGAAGTGCATTCTTTATAAAAGGATCTTAGTGGGGGAGGAATGCTGGAATTTTCTACTGAAGTGCTTTTAAAGCAAATATGCCTTAAGCTGTTATGGATGAAAGGTGTTTGTTAAATTACTTGATGTTACAAATATCTGAAATTGAGTGGGTGATTGATTTAATTGCAGTTGTCAGACTGGTTTTTAAAGCTTATTTTTCTTTTTGTTCCATTTTTCAGATCTGCAGAACAGTTGGGTTCTGAACATAAAGAAAAGAAAGTGTCTGAATATACTAATCACAAAATGTAGCTTCTGGCTAAGCCAAGGCATATTGTCAAGATGAAGTGCTGCATAATTTTCAAAACACTCAGTCTGGCCAATGCATTCCATTTCTGAATAGCAGTACCCCTGTTGTTCCAGTCCCTGCTATTTTCTGAATAGAAACATCCAATAATTGTGGTGCTGTGATGCTTTCATATATACGTAAGGCTAATACAAATAGGAAAATTAGTGAATGGCTTGGTGCTGTAAGTTTGAGCTGAGCATCCTCTCCCTAGTTGCTAAATCCTATCAGCGACAGAGGGTCCATCAAGCTCACTGCCTCACTGTTGCATTGAAGCTTGCTGTTCTAGAGAAATGCATTTAGAGGAACACTTGGAACATGATTTGCTTAAACCTGATTCCGTGTTGAAGTACACAAATCAATGCTGCTAGGTCATTAGTGTGCTATGCTCCTGCAGATCCCACTGGTTTAAACCTGCAGCATTCAGGGTTAGCTTCACAAGGGCTTTAGTTAGGTAACACTAATGTTCACAGTGCCACTCTGCTAAGCATTTATATAAAAGTCAGGCAGCTACAGAGAGAATTCTGCTAGCAAAACGTGCTAAATACTGAAATTTTTGCTCAGAGATGTCTAGAATATAGTTAGGCACTCGTTTCAGTGTTTGAACTTCTCAATCTCTTTTGTTGAAGATGTATCAGTTCTATATTGTGTACAATAATCACCGGTTTAACAGGCCAGAGAAAAACTTTAGGCAATTTGCCATGACAAGTCCTGTTCTGTTCCTCTTTCCAGTGAATGTTGTCACATTTCAAAGAAAGCAGAGCAGCTGTAATGGAAGGAACTGCGAGAAAGCCTGCCCCAGCAGCACAGAACACCCTTTGGCTTGAATCTCAGTCTTTTAGAATGTTAGAGTAGGTGAGGTGAATCCCTAGATGAAGTGGTGTGGATAAATGATCTTCCACAAGCCAATGAGTCATGACGGCTAAAAAAGAATTAAATTAACATTTTCTTGTGAATTCATAATAAATTAAGACTCTGCATGCTGTCAGTTACTGTGGTTCTGCTGATGGGTGGTAACTCATTAACTGAGTAGTTATTTAGTTGGTTTTTATTGCCTGCCCATGTTCTATATTTCTTCCCTGACACCTTTGAAAATGCTGGCCTTGTGTGACAAATCTCCTAAAACCTGTTTTGAAATACTTACTAATATAAAAGTTTCCCGTTGGTTTTAATGGGCTTTGGTTCAGCCCCATGAATAATAGGGGAAAGCTATAATCTTTCATATGGTTTATCACTGGGAAGCAAAGACAATTACCTTCATGCACAGAGTGCATGTATTGCTTGGTCTTTAGCCCTCAGTTAGATGATATTATTATCTGGCATCAAAGCAGAGTTCAGAAGAAAAGAAACAAAACAAAACTAAAAAGCTCATAGGAAAACATTTATTGAAGCATAGGATAATATTAGATTCACTTTTGTTTCATCACATCCACTTGTACGTGCAGGAATGTGTGTATTGGCAGAGTCCTGAGCTGACAGGTCTTTCTACGTTTCACATAAAATGTCAGAGAGATGCCAGGAAGCATCAGACACCTCCACAGCTTTAGGTATCATTAAACAGCATTGTTTCAAACGCGTAGGGCTCAGAACAGGCCTTTGGTTAGCTCTGGCAGAAGGGAAAACAGTTTGTCTTGTCTTTCAGGTGTCTGCACCAGAGCTTACTGAAGAACTCTCTGCTGTCAGTGAGCTCTAGATTAAGACTGTGAGAAACAGTTTAAACAATATGAGTACAGCTAGAACAGATTCAGCACAAGTGTTGGAAGCAGCTTTATGGACATGCCCTGCTGTCACTCCTTAAGCACAGTTATATCACAACAGACATAGAAATTTGTTGTTAATATTAGATTGAAAATATGTAAAGATACCAAAGAGGCTATGGTGATATGCTATGGCAATTTCTGAGTCTGTCATTTAAAAGACCTGAAAAATGATGTAAATTGGTAAGAAAAAGATGGTAAATGCATGAAAAAATATGTTAATTAATTAATCTCTAAAGAAGTTCCAATAAAAGAAAGACAAAAAGTAATTATCACACTCGAATGCATGAGAAAAATTCAGGCAGCACATTATTTACAGTATTCTTTATTTCTGTTTAAAAGCCTTTCTGTTTAACACAAATGTAAAGCAGGGCTTTATGTACCATTTGTCATATTATTGCAATTTAATCAGCATCACAAAGTGCTGTATTGTGTTTCTGATGTCAGTGGCTATTCCTGAGTCCTATCTGGACTTTTTCTAAGGTTGTCATGAAGTATCTGAATGGAAAATTCTTATTTAAAATCCTTTATTTTCATAAAAAAACATTTCAATGGCTAATTTCTCTCCGTCTCTAATAATTACTCATTTATAACTGAAGAAGTATATGGTAGTGTGGAAAAACTAAAGACCATTGAGCTCTCCTGGTGGCAGTGATAGTCTCTTCCCTCCTTCCATCTCTCCCCACATGGGTGGTTCTCTAATCCTGGACACTGACCTTGAAAGCCAAATTTTTTCATTTATTGTGTCCATTGCTACAGATATAGGAATCAGTAACTGGCCTCACAAGCCCTTCAGCTGGGGGCAAACTGTGCTTTGCCTTCAAAGGTACCTGGGTGAGTATATATGCAAAGCAATTCTGCAAACAGTGAGAAAAGGAAATTAAGTCCTTCTGGAAATATTTGCTTCTGGCCATGGTGGCACACCTGAGGTGTTCCCCTGTGCAGTGCAATTGCCAGATTGTAGGGGAATGGTAACACTGTGCTCAGGGCCGGGACCCGTTGACAGCTTGCACACGCACTAGCTCCCGTTGACATGCATTCCAGCCCTCTGTGGAGGCACAGGCAGGAGAGCTCAGCACATGCAGATGGAGGATTCCCAGGATAAAACTGGTGGTGGATGGTCCTAAGCCTGATACAATTGCTGAGACCTGAGGAAATTCAGGGCCTCTGGGAAGCCTGACTTGCATGCCCTGTGTGTGTGGGGACTTTCAGTCTTCATTAACTCAGCATTTTTCTTTCTTTCTTTCTTACCCTTGCTTTATTGGCTTTAAAATGTAGAGATGTTTGATGATATATAAAGGATTAGTTCAGCTTTCCATCTGGACCTTTCCACAGCATACAAATTTGGGTCCAACAGAGCAGATGCAGATATTGGCTTTCTGGGGCTGAGTAAGTAGCAATCACATTCACCTTTAGCCTCTCTGAGCCTTTCTAGACACTCATTTCCCGCAGTAGAGATGAGGTTATCCAGCTTAGTACCTTGAATCCTTGAAACCAGCTGCTTAATCCAGAGAGAGTACAGTTTCTCAGTGCTTTGACCTCATGAGTTTGGGTTTTTTTTTTTTTTAATTTGCTTGTCATCTTTCACAGGGAGGTAGGTAAAGTAATGTTAGTAAAAAGACATGCTGAATGTATCTAATTAAACAGGACCAAGACATAGGCAAGTGACCTGGCCTGGGAAAATCCAACTTATAAATTGTTAGAAAGGTCCCAAGCACAGTCTTTGCCTCCAGCCTACCTTCCCAAGCAATGTTTGGGTGTGATTTAGGGGGTAGTGTCAGACAGAGACTATTTCTAGTAGTCTCTCTTTTGAGGGGCACGGGTATTCCTCCATGTGGGCGAGAGCCATGCCACATCCAAGTAATAAATGTCTCACATTATTTACTAATGTTGATGTAGCCACAAGTACATTACTTCTTCACCTTTCTCACTTGATTTCTAGCCATCCTTCTCAAATAGTCAAAGGCTATAGTGTAAGCCCAGGAAGTATGTTTAAAAGGTTAAATAAAACAAACAAACAAACAAACAAACAAACAAAACAAAACAAGGGGGAAAAAAAAGAAAAAAAGAAAAGCCAGTTTCTAAGACCCAGAGAAGCTTAAAAGTAGATACACTACAGAAGAACCCAGTCCCTAGCAGTTCAGTTGGTGCCTCAGGGGAAGTTTCACCCAGACAAAAGTAACAGATAAATGTTGCCTGTAACAAATATTGTTAACCACCTATAACCCTGAAGTTTTCATTAAAGTAATTATTAAAGTTATTTTTTACTTATCTATGCACTAAACTTCACTGTTCTAATAATTATCCACAGTTGAAGATAACTATGTTAGGATCCAAGGCTCTCTGTGTAATCCATGGAGAGAGACAAATGCCTCTAGTGGAGAAGCTGGAGAACCTGAATTAGGAGTCTAATAATTGCCAAAATGGCTATGATAATCACCTTCTACAGAGCCTTGCAAAACCCTCTATGAAGTAGGAATTCTTCCCTATTTTGTGTCCTCCCATGAAGAGCTCATTTTTTTCAAAATAATGTGTGATTCAAATATCTCACATTAAATATACCTGATAAATAAGGTTCCAGCTTTTGCCCCAGATCTAGTTTTTGCTTTCTTTTGGGTATGGACACAATGATTTTTTAAGAAGTGAAGTTTTTGTATTGTTTTTGTGGTATTAGCTCTTCGTAAATCTAGGCAGTACAGTTTCAGGTGAAGAAAGGAACCTGAAAAAGAAACAATGAATAACATTTATTGAAACATTATTATAGTTGCAGTGAAATGTTCAAGAAGTACTATAGATAAATAAACAAAAAGAATCTTTCTCAAAAACTATGATTATAGTATCGAGGTCTTATAATCTGCAGTGTATATTCCTAAATAACAAAGACATCTTTGTGCAGTTAAAGGTTAAAAGCTTTGGTAGACCAAAAAGTTCACGTCTGAACTACATGCAATATAATTTTTTTGTGTCTGACTTTTCTCATGAATGGGACTGGAATGTCTTATGCAATGGAAACAGAATATTAATAGACAATTTATATTTAAGGAATATTATGAAATTTCATTTTTCCCCTTTTGATTTTTTTTTTGAGTGAGGCTTTATAATTCTAGCCGTATATGCAAACACAGATAAAATATCTGGCCAGCAGACAGAGATATGAGTCATGGAAAGCAAGATTTATTGGTCTACCAGAAACTTATAGTTTAAATCTTCTCCTGTCAAATCCTTTCAAAGAAACTGAATCTGCATGTAATTGCACATAACCATGAAAAGTGCAGTTTAGTCTTTGGCTAATTTAATTCACTGCCTTTTTGCTGAGGCTCTGGCCTGTGGCTTTGCTCTGATAGACACAAATCTTGTGTTGACTTGTCCAAGTCTTTCCTGTTTGATTTACTATTTTAATGTATAAGTGATAAACAGCCATAAAATATTCCTTGCAGGACTGGAATATACTGTCCAGTTCTTGTCATATTGCCTAGAAGTGTGAATTGACACATAGCTTCTTCTAAAAAATATGCATTGAACCAGACATTTCAACAAGACGTGTTTGAGAACCACATGAAAATGAGAGTTAAATAATGAGATGGGTGGCTGGTCTGTTAAATTGGCATTCAACTCAGCAGAGCGTAAAGGGACAATAACACCAGTGTCATGGAGCAGCAAGATACACTCCTAAGATCTGGCTCCCCACCAAGGGGACAACCCCACAAACACATACACTAGGAACTCTGGCTTCACCACAGTTTGAAAGCTGTGACATGAAGAGGTTATCCAGGAGTGGATTGTTTGTAATAATGGACACCACCTGTAGAGTCAGGAGCTAAACCTCAGCTAGAGCAAGGCTCGCCCTGTTCCAAAGAAAAATCCTGAAAATTCTAGAGAGCTCTGGAGCTACAGATCTCATAATACCTCGTCCCTGGATGAGGTTGATTATTTTGGCTGGGGACTGTCCCCATTTTCCACATATATCTGCCAAACAGACTAGACATTTCAGTGCTATGACTTTGTGGGAGCTTTGCTTGATGAATGAGGCTTTGTCTACATTCAGAAGGATCTGGCAATATGGTGCCTTCTATGAAGGTATTCAGACTTCTAGGGAAGCATTCATTTAGCCACAGAAACTGGGTGAATTTAGACACTAATATATGAGAAGGTAGAAAAAACACGTCTAACCTCCTTAATTGATCAATAACACCGTACATTTCAGCAAAAAAATAAGGCTTCCTCAGCAACATGAAGATGTGTTAATGAATGTCTTCAATACTATCTTCAGTGAGTAATTACATACAGGTTTTTCTCCTACCACATCTGTAACAGAATCCCTGGTGGGAACACAATATTTCTAGGCATACTAGGAGAATAACTCATTGGCTTTGCTGCATGTTTGTAGTGATGGCATTTCTATGTCCAGAACACTTCCTCCAAAGTAAAAGAATCATAGAAACATAGAATCATAGAACCATTTAGGTTGGAAAAGACCTTTAAGATCATTAAGTCCAACTGTTAGCCTAACACTGCTGAGTCCACCACTAAACCATATCTCTAAGCAGCACATCTACAGGTCTTTTAAATACCTCCAGGGATAGGGACTCAACCACTTCCCTGGGCAGCCTGTTCCAATGCTTGACAACCCTTTTGGTGAAGCAATTTTTCGTAATATCCAATCTAAACCTCCCCTGGTGCAACTTGAGACCATTTCCTCCTGTCCTATCACTTGTTACTTGGGAGAAGAGAACGACACCCACCTCGCTGCAATCTCCCTTCAGGTAGTTGTAGAGAGCAATAAGGTCTCCCCTGAATTCAAGACATTCCTAAACCTGTGGAGGTTTCAATCCTATTTGTTCACATAAAAAAATGTTATAATCATCAGACTAGAAAGTATAAGCATTTAAGAGACTACCCTTTCCTTACATCAGCACCAAGTCATGCATTCAAAAGGAGAGAATGGTTAAAAGATGCCTGGATGTACTACAGAGCTTAGAGCACTATGCTGGGAATGAAGCAGCAGAGGGTTCTGCTATCAAGATTAATTATGGATTTTATCTCAGTATTGTCTAAAATAAAATCTTTAAATGTCATATAAAGCAGAATTTCTCAACTCAGTACTGTGAAATTAGTACCTGAATCTTAGTGCTAGTGAGCTTGGATTCCCTCCAGGTTACTTTCTCTCTTTCATGGTCCTTTTATACCAAGAAGAAAAAAAAAATTCTGTTGTTGATTGAGTGTGCTAATTGGAATAAATTATATTTTAAAAGGCTTTTTCTGTTAGCATAATAATGACTTCACTTAGGCTTTTGATAAAGGAATTGGAATAAAAAAGAGATTAGAGTTTTTCCCAGTGTAGCAATGTTATAAGAAAATATTATGATTTGGGGAATCTCCAAATTTTGCTTGGTTTTGGACTTCTTTGTTGTTGTTGTTGGGTTTTTTTTCTTATTTCTGTATTTTTTATTTAGGGTACTGTGTTCTCTCTCATTCAGATCCTTAACCTCCGAAGGACTTTAAAAAAACCTGCTGTTCAAATATTCACATACAAACCTGTTTGCATGAGTGTTCACTGCATTTTCACATTCTGCAAATACTCTTGTGAACAAATATTTGCTTGTACAACAGTTCTCAAAAGGTGAATAAAACAACTTATGAACATTATCAAAGCAAATACATGTGGCGCCTGGTACATGAGCATTAATGATCACATTTTTGCAAGACAGAGCCAATGCTAACAGAATTTCAGTACAATGTACAAAAGTGCTCTTCTGCAGAATCAAAGATATGCATTACTTCAGCAAGTAGCAGGACATTATTGTTCTTGCAGAGTTCCCTGGATGATGTCCTAGCCTTGCTAAATTCATGGGCAACTCTCCTACTTTCTGCCATCAAAAGTAATTCTATATGTGCAGGTATTAATCCATTCTTTACTGTCATCTTATTCTCAGGACATATGTTCTCTTGTTTGTTTGTAGTGTTTTTTGAAAACAAACAACAGAAATTAAAAGTGACATAAGCTTTACCCAACAACAGTCCAGTGCAAAACCACTGAAGTCAGGAGAACAACTTGTCCTGATTCAGAGGGCTTCCAGCCAGCTGCTGACAGCCTACACTGTATCTGAAATAGATTAACAGTACGATTTATGGTGTAAGAACTAGGCCAGTTTTATTTTATCTCTTTTAATAAAGTTCAATGTTCCAGAGGAAATGTTCAAATTCAGATATTAAGTTTCATCTAGACTAAAGGTAAGAGCTGAGAGCTTGCCCTTGGAGACCTCATACCTAGCCATTACAGTTAGAAATACACTTAATGGATCATGATATCGTCTATCCCAATGTTTGCAGCATTAGGAACAAACCTATCACTACTGATACTCTTCTTTGACAGCAGAGGGAGCGTTTCATCCAGTAACTCATTTGTTCTCATCTGTTTTCGTGAAGATCCTGGCAGTAATTAATAAGTAAATATATTACTAAACCCAAATATCTCTAATCAGACAGGTAGTCCATGGTCAGATAACTGTAAAACAAAGTACAATAGCTGGAAAATGACACAACGTAGGAAGATGACAAAATGTCAGTGGTGGAGATCAGAAACTATTCCTCTTCTTTTCTTGAGATTATTTCTGGAAGAGTAAGGATCCAAATTAGTGAAAGAATATATTTTTTCCTTACTGGAAAAAGGAGCATGAGGGGTAAAGCCATTGGCAAGTATAAAAATGAAAAAAAAAAAAAAAGAAAAAAAGTTAAAAAGTTAGTAAGAAAATTCTCCAACGCTTAAATTTACTCTCTAAATTTTATTAAGGTCTGGCTCCTCAGAGCTCCCCATGAGTTTTTTTCAGACATGTCAGTGCTGAAAACCCAAGCTATTTTGTTACTGAATCCAGGCCTTCAGCTGCTGGGGGTATAGGAGAGATCTGTCAATAACATCAAACTTAAAGTATATGGAATAGGGAGCACATCACTGACTTAGTCTCAACCTGTGTTAAGGTAGCAGGTAAAAAGGGCATTGACAGAACACAAATTTTAATAGCTCTGATCAGATGATAACGTGAAGCAGTAATTTTCTATTGTAGTAGTTACTTAAGGAGATGTTTCTTACTTTTTCAACAATGTCATGTCCCTGTCTCCAGCCATATCTGTTCAGAAAAATAATTACTGGGTATGTTAGCAAATGTACCCTGTACATTGCAGCCACAGCACTGGCAGCACTAACTTTTCTATGAGCCTTCCTAACTGGAGAGTTTATTGATCACTTGACTGATGCTTGTTTAGTTGAATACTTTTTTTATTTTTCCCTTAGCTTACTCAGGCAAACTCTGATAGTTCAAAAGAAATTGTATTGAATGAAGACCATTTCCCTCCAGGTGAAACTAATAACTTTGATTCAACTACCTTATGGCCTGATTAAAACCAGGCTGCATTCATATGTCAGGTTAAACCATGAGATTCTAAAATGAACAACTGCCCCTTTAAAATCAGTGGGAATTTTGCCTGTTCAAAGAGGTGATCACAAACATGAAAATAGTTTTAGCTGTTTGTTAACTTAGGATTCAGGCCTGAGTCAAGTCAAACAATATTTTGAGCAGAACTTGCAATACAGCCTATCTTCAAGAGATACATAATGTTTCTGATTACATGGAAAGCCATGGGAGTACAGAGTTTGATAGGTGCTAAAATACATTTTTAGGATGTTAAAAACTCCACACTTGATCAGAAACAAGCTGAAAGCAAAGTCTAAGCTGAAGCCTTCTGTCTGAAAATGAATTGTTAGGGTTTGGTTAGAAATCTCATTTAGGGCTCAGGGACTCTTACCCATGACTTTCTTTTTGTAAGCAGACTGCTTGGTCAGCAAGGCAAAGGATGAGGTTGTAGATGGGGCTGATACCTCAGTGATACCTCCAAATCTCTCAATTTTTATATTCCTTCCTCTCTCTATTTTATCATATTTTCTTCTCTTCTTTTTTCACCTTACTCTGGTTTTGATTGAATATTTTCTCCCTGTCCCTATTTCTATTTGAATCAACTTTTCCTAACCTTTGAGATGGTTGGCCAGGAACACATTTGAAATGAGGTGAACATTGCTACGCCACCTGGACACTC
>VZTL01042448.1:22857-45063 GCA_013400535.1 Scopus umbretta | reverse complement strand
TAAAATAAAATCATGTTATATTCAAAGCACTCAGCTGTTTTGAATTCTGACAATTCTGGAAAAAAAAAAAAAAAAGAGACTAAATACTGAATTTACGATCGCTTCTATGTAAAATGGCATAATTTAACTATATTTGCTATATATAAACATTTCCCACATATATTATTCAGCTTTGCTGGAAAAGGGACAGTGTTCCAAGTCTGAAGAAGACTCTGACTGATACTTGTATAGGTAGAGATGCATAGGAAAAACACATCAAATAGGTAGATGGTAGTTTATGTAGGAAGACTGTACAGGATGCCCAAAAGATGACGTTACCGCAATCATGAAAGTTTCTTTTCAGCTGAACGCATTCAGATAAGAAAGAAAATGAAAGCAACAATTAAAATGTGTATGAAACGAAAGGAAAAATACGGAAACTGATAAGCAGAAATGATAAGTTAGCAGTTGTGAAACAATGAGAATAATAGTAGATAAACATATGAATGAAAAGTCTTGGCTCATGGCCTAAAGGAATACAAGGGGAATGCATTTTTTTACAATGTCAGGATCAAGAAAGGAAGAGCCTTGGCAGCGGCATGGTTTCCCTGCTATGCTGAAATACTTTGATTTTCAGTAACAATGCCAATGTACAAAAGCATTTCTTTTCTTTATTTGATACAAACCTGGATAATGCAGTAATACTTCATGGATATAATTGCACATGGTTTATTCTATCATTACGTAGTCTGGCTGCTAAATAGCAACAGGTAAAGGTAAAAACATTTTCAGGACCAACTAAGTCATATCCCGGAATTTTATGGGATTCTGAATCATTCATGGTGATAATCAACCCGTCCATGTTCGTTCCAGAAATGAAAGAGAGAAACTGATTTGGTGCCCATTGGAAATGTAAAGCAAAAAGTTTTTTGAGCTAAAATAACATGACGAGAACCTTTGGCAAAATCATGAAAGTCAAACATAACAATCACATGTAGGAATGAAAGAATTCTTGAGTTTCTAATGTCAGCAGGATTGGCTGGAATTTAGGCCTGTTTAATGGGATTAGTATCCTACCTGGCAAAAGTAACTGTAATTTTGAGCTTCCCTGAAGACATTATGCAATATTCTATTCAGTGCCAATATTCTTTTTTAAAATATATTTATACAAAACTTGCAACATATATTTATCTGAACAAAAAAAATTACCCAGCAGATCTGAAAAGTAACTCTATCTTGAAAATCGTCATTGAATGGAGACCTGTTTAGCAAAGTACACCAACAATTTGGTTTTATTCCAATCCTATTCATCATCTTTATTAACTTATGTAAAGAAAACGCAACATAATCACTAATAATGTAGATGCAGCCGTAAATATTTATAGGGAGATGTTACTTCCAAAGCAAAGCCTGCTTTTTTTGTGGGGGAGGGGATGGAATGGGGCTTACCCAACTGTTTATTTGAATACAGATGAATGGAAAGGCATCGAAGTACAAAGAACATTAAGTCAAAATATAGAGGTGTTATTGCGTAGTTATGAACAACTCAAAAAGATTCATGCTTATGTACAAATCTGGGATGTAACAGCGAGGAATATTAAGAAGTAGCGATAATGTGGTTATATATGGCATTCATCAAACTATTACTGGAGTAGTGGTATTGCATTTTATCACAAGTAACTGACAAACTGGAAAAGCCAGGAGAATCCACCTTGCAGCGAGAGACTGAAGAAGCATCTGTTTAGCTTATATAAAAGGTAGGATTTGCAAGAGAAGAACATTTCAAATATTAAAAGGCTCTTTAATTTGTCAGATAAGATGACAGCGAGGAGCAGTAACTGGCAGGTGAAATTATGCTAACTCAGAATAAGCGTAAGTTCCTTTTCTTTTAGCCACGAGCAGGGTTGTTTGGTGTAATATCCATAAGGACCCACTAAACTCTATCTCCCAAATTGTAAATTAAGATTCAATATCTTTTCTAAATCCTGGCCTCTAATTCATCCCTCACAGCAAAACTCACGTTATAAACTGTCTTGGCTTATATTGCTATGGAGGTCAAGCTAGATGATCATCAGAACCTTTCTAGTCTGCAAATCCATTCGGCTAGGAAAAGAGCTGACGAGCTAATGGACATCAAATCATAGCAAATTATGTGGTCGGAGTAAGTGCTAAAAGAATAGAGGAAGCAAGGGAGTACTTATTAAACATTACATATTGCAGACAGTCTGGAGGTTTTACAGATAACAAACAACTTAGAACTGGATCTTAAAATCCAGAGAAGATGCGTTCCTTTTTTTGTGCTCTAAAAGGCGGAAGCAGAGAAAGATGCATTTTGATAGCACTTTGTCAGCATTTTAATTTAAAATGAGCTACTAGTTCTGTATACGTGTAAAAATTGAAGTAAAACAATACCACCGATGAATGGCTTTCTTAGCATCTTCAAACATACTAACCCGCTCAATGATGTGCTGGAGCAGGTTCATTTGAGCTCCTTTTTAAAATTCTCCCAATGCTCGGAAGGAATAATGGAGTAGTTTTTCTGCGTCTGGCTAAGACTGACTTTTTCCCAGATACAGCTGATCTGTCCTTCCAAATATTATGCAAGCAGCACACACAGATATTTCTGACTACCAGCTTTTGGTTGTGTTTTGGTTTGTTTTTTTTCCAGCGGCATATAGCGTGCCGAAGTTTATGTGCAGAAATGTACAAACATTTACAAATTACTTTGATTATACAACACTGATACACCCCATGAAACCCATAATATGCATTCTTAGGATAACATACTTTTTTTTATCAGATGGTGTCTCCAGGACTACAAAGTCTTTTATTCATCTTAAATTCAAATACCTGAAACCGGCTATTTAGTGTAAGGTAGAGGGAACGTGGATTTCCACTGAGCGGATGCACCATAAATTACTTTGATTTTTTTTCCTTTGATTCTATTGGTAAGAAGGAGCACGTCTGTGTATGTGTGTCTCTGGTGCTCATAAAAGGAAATGCAAAAAAATCTTCTGTGTTACGCCTTACCTGGAAATCTGGGTATATCAAGTGGTGAAGGGCAGGAAGATTTAGTGGAAGTCTCTCAGTAACTTCCAGCACGTTACTGTTCATAAAACTACATGCATTACCTGCTTCGCAGAATGACGTAATCAGTTTGAGTGTAACTCTGTGTTTTAGGCTTAATTATTGTAACCCTGCCACTAGTAACTTGAGGAAGGACCAAGCACATGCTCTGTAATCTTTCTACCCATTCAGGTGCAATTCTAAAAGCTCATTTTTCCAATGATATTTCTCATGTTCAGCGGAGGTATTGCAGGATTAATATAAGCAACTAAATCTTTCTCTGCATTGATGCACAGCATAAATATAGCTTCTTTTTTCTTAAAAGCAGAGGTGGTGTTACCTCTCATGCCTTGGCTAAACTCCCACTAGAGTAACTGTAGTTCCACCTAAGTAAATTCCTGTGCAAGTTCAGGAGGATACAGAATAATTTGCTTCCTGTCTTTTCCACTGACTCGTAAGTCAATTATGACACTTCTTTCAGTTTACTGGTCAAGTAATCAGTTTAGTTGAGGCTTCAAGGATAATATGCCTTCTTCAGCGTTAGTTGTAAGAGCTTACCTGGCAGTATTAGTAACTTCTTTTGGGGAGTTCGTCACGTAATGTGAGCAGAATTCCACATAATTTTCTTCTGTTTTCAGTGGAGCACAACAAATGTGTGATTTTAAACCTGATAGGAAATGGATGCAGAACTTCTGAATAGCTACTCTGAATCTGTTTTAGATTATTTAGATTTGTATAAACTCAGTTTAGATAGCTTGTGTTAAACGGTGGTAATGAAGGCTACGTTTAACAAAAGTAAAAATGGATGCATAAGGTTTTGTACCAATTAACTCAGATATTTAAATTATTTAGAGTTTAACTTCTACGACTGTAAATGTTTATTTATTTTCGCAGCTTTCCTTGAACTGCTCTCCAGGGTTGCCATGCACTTTTAAGAGGCCGCATGTCATGACCACCAGCAGCAGCTTAAGTGCATACCATGGGATACATCTTTCTTTTATTATCAGCACAAGGGTTGTTGTAGCCTTAAGAAGAGGATTCTTCTGCTCAGTGGTGGAGGAGATTTCCAGCTAAGCCAGACCATATGCTGATTCCCGGATTTCTTATCTGTAATCAGTCTTTCTTGATGTTCTCAAAGATGTTTCCATTAAAACTGCAGAATGATTCTGGGACTTCAGTTCTTCAGTGTTCAGGTACAATATTTATTATTGTGAGACTACATCCCTTACTACACAAGCCAGTAATATATTTCTCGCAGCGCTAGTATTTGTGACTCCCCACCCACTTTAAACTGAGAGCAGAATGGAGAAGATGGCTGATAACCTCCTAACACATGAAAGTACTGACAAGGTCTCCTGCAGACACTGTAATTCAGCGTAGTCTTTATGACTGCAAATCCTCCGTTATTGACTTGGCTGCTCATTCCCTTAATTTGGCATAGCTCACATTTCTTTCATTCTGAGTAGGTAATGTCTCCGTACACGAAGCATTTGGATAAGTGTTCCTTGTTTCGAGGTCCGTTTAGATACAGTTCCAAGACATGACCTGAGAAATAAGTAATAGGATGTGAGCTGTATTCAGCAAAGGGATCAAGCGGTGATTGTTTACACTGTATGTGAGTCCAAAAGCCCGTAGTTCTTATCTCCATGGCAGAGTAACTGACGCAGCAGAGATCTTTGCTGGCACCAGGGAACGGTTTTCACCATATGCTGTTCACAAGAAAAGGAAAACAGAATATTTTTGTATAGTGCATGCTTGTCCAGCATCCATTACAGTAGTGTATTTAGGAGCTTGTTTCTCCAGTATAAATACACACTCCAAAATACTAGACTTTGGTTCCCATGCTTTCTTCCTTGCCAGTTCATGTGACTGTCATTTATAATAATCATAGCAGTTATACTGTCACAACTAACTGTCATAAAATAATCTATGCAATACTTTATTGTATAGATATTTATATTTTTATACAATATGCAGCCAATAAAAATAACTGGATAATTTCTGATTTCTACTGGCTAAAGGTTTGGCAGGTTTTGAAACTGCTTGCTATCCTGTGGTTGACTTACTTAAAGTAAATCAGTGGAAGCAGTTTTTAAACTTTTTAAAGCTATTTTAAAATAGCTGCAGGGCAATCTTAAAACAAACAAAACAAAACAAAAAACCCAAGCAAAACCCAAAAAGAATACATATCCAAAACCAAAAGAAATTATTTAAAGGGTTTGGAAGTTTCCTGTCCCTTTATAATTTTTGCATATTTGTAGCCTATGATGGTGTACCACAACAATAAGCCTTATTCACACGGGTAACCACAATGAAACTACTAGAAAGAATCACATGAGGAACAGCTGCAAGAGTGAATTTGTGGGTGTGGTGTAAATAAGAAAATCATAAAACAGAATGCTGAAATTACCATGGCTAGTACAGAACAGAAGAGCAAAAGTCAGACATCTTTCCAAGAAATAAAGATAAATACTTCATAATGAATCCTGGACTATAGGACAGACTTCAGAATTTATAACCTGGTGTAATGCTACCTAAAAGCAGTATCTCCTAATCAAAATAATAATTCAAATGAGTGTTTGAAACCTTTCAAATGTGACCAATGACCAGTATGACTTAGGATAAAACTCAGATTTCTTAGAAGGGCAATTGGAATCTACTTAGCTATTAAGCACAATGGTCTTGGAGGAGGATCCCTGCACATGAATCGATACAGACCGGCTCAAGATGCCGACTGTCTCCTCTTTTCCTATGAAACACGATGAATGAAAGCTCATGAGCATTTGTCAGCTTTCCTTTGCAAGGACAAAGGGAAGAGGTCATTTTAGACTTGATTTCCTAGACTGTCCTGACATGCTGTTTAGTACGTATTCGTTGTTTCAAAAAAAAAAAAAAAGAAGGACAAAAGGAAAAGAAATGTACATTGAGAACTGGTCTTGCTTGCTGCAGAGGATTTACATCACTTAGATTTTATTCTTCTGTCTTCCCTAAACTACCAACCAGGCCTTACAGTTAATTTTAATTGCACGTGTGAACAAAATAAGTTGTCAACAAAATGATCAGGTTATTGTCTATTTGCGAGCTACAGCTACCCTGTTCTGTGTAGTAGGATCTGTAGCAGCCATAACATCAGAGCCCTCCAGAAGCTTATTAAGCAATGTGACTAACGTGGGTTTTTTCTCATGGAAAAAAGTATGTTTGCTGGAATGTTTTAATTTTTTTCTAATAGCACATATTCCATCCATTCATCCATCCACATACTATCCTTTTTTTTTTTTTTCAATTAGAAAAGAAAAATTCACAGAAAGAAGCCTTCAAAGCCCATGGTGTAGAGTGGGGAAGTAATTGCAGGAGATCCCTGCACGGCTCTGTCTCCTCCACTGGAAGTCTTTTATCTGTAGAAAAGTCTCACGTGTTAGCAGATTGAGTAGCCAAACACAGTTTTCTTTTGGAGCCATGCTGTCCTTAGGTTCTCTCCTAAACACCCCACAGCTGTCCTCTAAACTGATAAATCCTTCGGAAGCTAACATGGCTTATACTCCAAATATAAAAGCAGCTGTAAGGAGACACGGGGCCACGGATTTACTGGTGCGTTCCAGTGGCTGCAGCAGTGACAAATTGTCTGTAAACCTCACATTTCCTGTACAACCAACCATATAAACATATCTATTATTTTTGTATTTCATATGTAGAATAAGTAAACAAACTTAAAGCTATGTGTGTCATTTCTTCTGATGCAAATTCTGTTTCCATTTCTCAGCATCATTGCTCAATCCCATGATAAGAGTGAGTAAAATCTGACTAAATACAAATGCTACTGCTTTCAACAAGCTTTGCAATTATTTTGCAAAGAACTCCATAATATGTCAGGAAGTGAAAAATAGGTCTTTAGGCCTTATCGTCTTTCAGATCTGTGTTCAAATAACAGGCAGACAGGATCAAACAAACTGTCCTCTGTCCCTGTGGCTCGCTCAGCCAGCATTCCAGCCCCGTCCTTCCTCACTTTCTCACTTTCTCAGGGTCATCTCCTTGCATCTTAATTTTAAGAAAAGGGGTCATCTGAGTTTGTGGAGCAGGGATCTGTTTGGGATACCATCTGTCTTGCAGTATCATCCCTAGATTCGTCATTTGCTGAGCCTTCTTAAATCGCGTTTCCATTTCTTTCTTCAGGTTTTATATTATCCTCTAGTTATCTTCACTTGTAGTTTCTCATTGTCTAAATTATTTTTTAAGGAAAAAGCCCCATGTCTGTCTTTCAACTGAAGCCACCCATTACCTTCTTTCCCTTTCTTCCTTTAGTTCGTGAAGTCTCCTTCAGTTTTGTTTTTAGAGCAACCACTGGTTTTATTGTTCTTATCACAGACTTTCCTGCTTACATTCTTCTTGGGATTACTGACCATGTAATTAGGAAGCCTGGAAAGGAGTACAAAAAGTGCCTTTAACCTGTTTTAAAAATTGGGCATATCCCTAATAAATTAAAAGGAGTGAGTCCTGCAACCTGGAAAGGCTGTTAGAAAATGCTGGTTTAAGTAGATAATCCAGTATAAGGTAAAAGAACCAGACCAAATAAGTACAGGTTAGGATAAAAAAAAAAAAAAAAAAAAAAAAAAAAAAAAAAAGAAATACACAAACAAAAAAAAAACAGGTTTAAAAAAAAAAAAAAAAAAAAAAAAAAAGAAAAAATGAAATCACACAAATACCAAAACAATGTAACAGAAAAAGAAAAGAAACACAGTATTTAAGATTTAAGCCAGCTCATTAAGTGATGTCCAGTTAGGACTAAGCAAAAGAGGAACATTGTAAAGGAAATTCTGACTTCCAGTTAACAATTCTGCTGCAGCAGTTTTAACTTCTTGTAATTGTAACCTAAGAGTTTCCTGGAAACTCCTAGCACGGAAACACATTCTGCCTCCTGAAAGGCACGCTTTGGAAGCCAAACATTTTACTCGCTGCTAAAATGAACTTGAAATCTGAATTTAGTCCATTTTTTAAAGTGTATCACACTGGGGTTTATAGAGCTGCAGTGAACCGAGGTAAATAGTTACAGTACCTGTAACTATGAGCTTAAAAAAGAGCAAATTCATCAAACAGAAAAAAAAAAAATTTTGTTTGAGATCAGGCCTGTGAAAAACTACTGTCTTATGTCACCTTCTCCTTCAAAAATTAACTATTCCCTTGTCCACTAGTCTGCATCGGCTTACACTGGAAAAAGTGAATAACTCAGATTTAAAGAGCAGTGTAAGGAAGTATCCTAGAAGACTGAGACTGTGCCTTTCCACTCAAAAGAGTATTTTGTTCCGGCAGCCAGAGGAGCTAATGAAACTTAATGGTCAGCTCCCTGAGCACGGGTGGGAGCACCGATACAGGGCTGCCCTGCAACAGCATCATTCCTACCAGCTCTCCTTGGCCACCAGCTGCCATCACAGCATGTCATTTCCAGCCAGATCTCCAGCCCCTGTAGCCTTTCCGTAGGCTGATCTTCTCTTACACTGTACCTTGTATCAGCTCCAGGTGTGGCAACAGGCTGCGTAAGCTCCAGTGTGGAAAAGCTGATGAGGTCTGCAGCACCCCGTGGAAGAGGCACTGGGCTGTGCCAGATGCGGTATATCGATGCAAAATGGTAAGGAAAAGCCTACTGTAATGGCTGGATACTGCAAAATCTGAACTTCAGATACTGGCTTCTACCACAGCCTACGTGAGCTGCCTTCATACAGATACATACAAAGCCCCTTATACTGGTGATTTTTATCATCATATTATCTTTTGGGTGACACAGAGCTGGCAGAATGGCCCCATCATGCCCCTTCAGAATACCCAAAGGCAGCAGCACAGAGACCATTTTGGCTACAGCAGTAGCCAGGTGGTGTATGCTAGAGGGGGTGTCAGGTTGTTTGGGTTTACACTGAGTCCTGGAGATGTACCGCTGCAGTCTTGGGGAAGCTGCAAAATTCCAGCAACGTTGGGAACCCACCAGAGGCTTTGCATGCAACTCCCATGTGGTGAAAGCCTAAATGGCTTAAATGGCTCAGTTCTGTTTTCAAAACAATGTAGACATTCAAGCTGGGGTACATCTCACCACCTAAATAGTTGCCTAAAGCCCGCTATATGGATAAAGGACAGCAACAAGTATCTCCAGAGGGCAGTTCATTTGATCTACTTCAGCTATTTACCTTAGAGTGAGACAAATTGCTCTCTGGAGGTGTCTCTCTTCCACCAGTATAATGCAACTGGTATAGATATGGATATCCATCTTTTAGATACATACCTTCCCTCCCCACAGCTGTCCCACATGGGATTCTCTCAAGCTGCAGCCCGAGGGAGGATGAAAGTGTAAAACTGGAACTTTGACAAGGATACTGATGGGATATGTTCAATCAAAATTAATTGTAAAATCACAGGGTAGCTCCTCTAGTCGATACAGTCATGTCAATGTGGTCAGCACAGTGCACACAGCCTGTGCCCCTTACAAGATAAGCACAGGATTGCGATCTGAACTTTTCCTGAGTAGTAATTTCTTTTGGCACTTCAAAATGTAGTTGATTGTACTTTTCATTCGGAGGTGCAGAATGGTATAAACCTTCTGCTGTTTTATACTCAGAAATACACATGACCAAAACACCCTCACCACGTAGTCTTTGTTTGGGCTTCCTTAGATCAGGTGTCTATATTTCATTTACTTTTAAAAAGAAGAAGAAGAAGAAGAAGAAAAAAAAAAAAGAAGGAAGGGAAATTACCCATGGTAGTATTTGCATTAATAGAATTCTGTGGACTGTTAACGGATTTTGCACAGTTTAGTAACATTAGGCTTTGGAGTATGTTACATGTACTTCAATTATTGGGCTGGTAAAATGAAACTTGAGTGTTTATATAATACAGTTTGTTGCAGATAAGCTTTCAATGGAAGCATCAAAGAATGACTTTTCCCTATTCATAACTAGTTCTGGTTCTAATAAATATATCAAAGACATAGCAGAATTTAAACTTACAGTTTTGAACATAACATGTAAAAATAAACTCCTATTAGTTATTACATATATAAATCAAACATCATATAATATTCAGAGAAATCTAGCAAATTCAGTGATTCTTTCACTATTAAAATCTAACTTAAAAGTGCTGCCAGTTCTACTCACACCAAAAAGCATCTTGCTCCCTGAAAAGTCCCCTTGAAATAAAAATATTTGTTGGAAAATATGGTAATAATCCTGAACAGATGCAAAGTTAGGGTATTAGAATTGCTAGCAGAATCAGACTTGACTTAACGATAGCATATCTGCAAATATAAAATGAATTAACCATTCAGGCAGTATATTACCTACAGATTATGTGCTGTGGGTATCAGTCACTTAGAAATACACAATAGGCAAAAAACATATTCTTTATTTAATTGTTCTAGATATCAAAAGCCCTATGATTTTGTAAAAGGAATTGTTTTCTGTAGGCAGGTTGATTTACCTACAATGGATGCTGACACAAATTTCAGAGAACATCTGCTGTGATAAGAACAACTACTACTTGTACTGGAAAACTGTTTAAGTGTAAGCTAAGTTGTATGAGAAGTCCAGTTAAGTACATGCTTAATCATGTGAAGATAATGTCTTTCAGGCTGACCGAGTCTTTGTCTATACCTTTAAACCTAGTTTTAATGATGATTTTCTAACCTTGCCCTTCTCAATAACATTCTTCCTTTCCAAAGTCTACATCACCCATAACATACTTTTCACTTCTCATTGATTCAGCCGCGGTTAGGGTTGCCATAACTGTGGCTGTTCAATCACTTCATTTCTGCCTACCATTTCCCTTTCTCATTAAAGCTGAACATGCAGCTTTGAGAAGGAGCTTTTGCAGCACGCTCCACGTAAGATGGTACTCAGATGTATGAATGAAATAGCTGACAATGGTGGTAGTCCTTGTGAAAGCTTTGCCTTGATGCTTGAAAGGCTGCAGTGGTTTCCCATTTGTCATTATTTGTATATCGGCCTGCTGCAATTGGATCTTTAAAGTGCTGTTGTCTGGATCCTATCCATTTACAATGCCATTTCCATCCCAGTGACAGCTGAGATAATCACACCTGCTTTGGTTTGCAGCTCAGATACTATTAGGTGACTAAAACAGTGAAAAGAGAGGGGGAAAAAAAGCTAGAAAGCCCACCTCCAGGCTGGTGTCAAGTCCTTGATTCTGTCAGCGGTTGATCCAACAGTCCAAGGGCACATCACAGAAATGAAAATAACTGTGTCTCAAAATGTTTGCTATCGGACTTGCGATAGCGTGAATTTAGACAGGGCTTCATGGGACAAATGGTTCTGTTTCAGGCAACACTAAGACAGAACCCGGGGCTGACCACATCCACATCCAGACATGGTCAGGGAAAAAAAAAGTTATTTTGTTTTTCTTGCGATAACTGTGGGTCTTTGAAAACCTCTCCCCACAGGAGAGTGTGAGCGGGGGCTTGCGCTCCCAACCTGAACAATATGAGTACCCAGAGCAGACTGAATCATCGTTTGGCTTCCCCTATAGTAAAGGATCCCATCGGCACAGGAATCTGTGGCACTAGGGAAAAAATGAGGATTTTCAACTTCATGTGGGTGTCACTTCTCAAAACATTACCACTACTTTTTTCTCCATTAAGAAGAAACATTAACAGAAATGTTCTGTTCCTGGTGGTAACACAGTTATCTAATGGCTTGTCGCTGAGTGACACACAGCCTACGTAGTGACTGCAAGATGTTCCCAAAGCAGCACTGGCTTCTGACATGAGAGGCTTTGCTAAGGAGTCATGTCTGGTAAGTGGGTGTCGAAAGTCCTCCTACCTGCTCTGCAAATGCAGGCTGGTGGCAGAGCTTGGACGGGCACACGGAGCTCTGCCTGCGTTCTGGGAGGATGAGCTGAGGTTCAGCCATAAAGTGCCTCAGCTTGGCACCAGGTTATTGTGTATAACCTCTTACAGTCTCCCTGTCTCTCCTTCTGGGAATAGTACTGGCATAACCTTGCATTATTTTTCCTTCTGTCTCAATTGAAAACCCTTAGAGCATGCATTTGAAGTCATGCTTTTCTGGGGTGAGGCAAAGTTTAGGAAAATAAGATGTGGAAGGGAGTGATTTTCATGGAACTTCAAGACAGCTGGAAATGGGGATAAGCAGGATTGACTGAAATATTGCAAATATTGCATACTCGAACGCTGTCATGAGACCCTGGAACTTCTCTGTCCTCCAAGATGATGTACCGGTTACCAGAAAGGCAGCCTTCATTGAAATTAAGAGCTGACTCTTCTAGTGGCATACTTTAGGACCAAAAAGAAAAGTCCAGAACTAGTGAAAGGAGACATGATGTGGGCTGAGTGGCATCCGTTATGTTCTCACAGCCCCTCACAGTACTACGCTTCCTGAGGGGCAAACCTTGGCTTTCACTAGAAAGTGAAAGTTCCAGAGCTGGATGAAAACCTCTTATTTTTCACCACCATGAACACGGTGTGAGCTGAGCTTTGTACTCAAAGATGTCATAAAGATTTTGGAGGCTCGAGGCAGTGTAGTGAAGGCCTCTACTCTGCCTTGTAGCATACATGAGATTGTCTACACAGCATGTGAGAAGATCGAGTCTGGCCAACTGAGTGCCGTGGGACGTAGAGCCATTCTGTGTGGCCACAGCGCATCTAACTGCAGCACCTGCACAGGTCAGATACGCAGCACACACACAGGGTCAGCTGAATGCAGTACCGGAGATATGGCTCGTGTACATTATCCATTCAAGTGCAGAAGCTGCTTATTGACGGTCCCCAAGAGCGACCAGCTCCTATGAAAATGCAGGAAAAGCCACATCTTGCATCGAGCAATGCCAGAGGTCCTGTAAAGTCCACAGCAATCCTAGCCCCAGCTGATTAGTCTCACACTGAGGGCTTGGGCTCGTCACTGTTTCTGTAGCCTCACAATCCTCCACAAAGGCACCTTTCTCACGGCAGGTTTCTCTGCATCCCCCTCTTGCTAGAGGTAATCCTGTAGTTTTACCATTTTTGGATTCAGTCCCTGGATGCCAGCCCTCTGTCCCACTCCCAGCTTTGCAGATGCTTGCAAAGTAGTGTTAAGCCAGCAGTGTTAAATACTTCTTTCCAGGAATCTGTGACCAGAGTCTTACTAAGGTGACTCCGAACATTTCCCTTCAACTAGCTCGGCTCCCAGTTCACCTAGAGATAGAGCGAACAGCAAAAATCAAAAGACGCGCCGTTAGTCTCCTGCCTAAAGCCTTTCAGTGTGTGCAGTCCTCGCTGCACAGAGAGGGACTTCAGAGTCCCTACAACCAACCCATAGTCCTGCCTCAGTCTCTGCCAGATCACTCTCCATAAGGTAGTTACTGATGATTCAGCCAGCCAGAGTGAGAGCAGACTTTTTTTCCCTTGCCAGCCTTTCACTGCTGTAGATTTTCCCAAGTACCAGTGGCCTTTGGCGTCACGCTGGCTTGCACACCTGAGCGCAAATATCCCATTTGTTCTCCGAACAATGCTTCCTTCTTTCCTTCCTTGCTTCGCTCGCTCATTCGTTCCCCTGGCGCGCTGTACGGTCAATGCTTGTACAAAGCATTCCTCTGAGCTGGTGGGGCTGCTGTCATCCCTCGGAGCCTGCTGCGAGCAACCTGCTACTGCTGGCAAGCTCTTGCAGAGTGATGTAATCCAGTGCAGATCTTACACCACCGTCCCCATGCCAGACATTGTGTTGGCTCATGTTGTTTGTTACCATGTGTATCGCTCCTTAATTTTTCTTTTTCCAAAGGATTTGAAATTTGATCCGCGCTTGTCTTTCTGCTTCTGTGCTTTTCTGTTGGAGAGCACTGAAATCTCTGCGTCGGCATCTGTGCAAGGTTATCGTCCTTCCTCTTGTACTTTCCAGCTGGGCTAGGTAACTTCCTCTGTTTCACAAATTCAAGTTGTTTTGTTAACAAAGACTTAACATATAGTCTTCCAGCTTTCCAATTTTTACGTGGAATTTTATGTTCCAGATTCAAATAGTCTTGCCTCATCCAGGTCAACTATTCAAAACAGTCAGCCCTAGATCAGGCAACCTTCTCCAACGCTTCACCCTCCTTATCTACCTTCTGATGAAAACAGCTTTCTTATATGCTTTTACGTTTTTGTGTTCTGTAATACTCTTTCATAATTCATCTGCCTGGTTTCATGAAACACTATCAAAGGTATTAAGTGCTTCAGCTCTTTGCCAGAAAGAAAACTATGACCTGGCTGATTTCCATTTTGCTGCAGTTGTTTTGTTCAGTATTGCTATAGTCATTAGCTTCCAAGTACCCAGGCAAAATAAATTTTGTAACAAAAGAAGCAAAATACCCTCCGCTAGCCTGACTTTTTACTGGCACCTCTCTGATTTCTCCTCCCAGATGAAGGTCAAAAATGTCCCCATTTATCCTCTACGTTGCCAGATGTTTTTAGCACTAGTGGACCAACACGCAGCTTCGCTGTCCTGCTCAGACATTTTCTTAGTTTCTTTTCTTTACAACAGCACTTGTTTGCTCAGCAGTGACTCAGAACAGAAGAGTATGAAAGAGGTCAACCTATTTCAGTTTGTCCGCCTTGTAAGTGTGCAGTTATCCACCCCAACAGGAACTACACAGCTTCTTTGTGAATGGATGTTACAGAGGTATAGAGGCTAGAGAAGCCACGATGCCATGGTCTATCTAGCATGCGCGTGAGGTGACTTGGCCTAAATTAATTACATTAATTTAGTGGAGGTAAGAATCTTCCTTGAATTAAATATACTGAAAAGAGAAAGGATTTACAGTCTGTCCTAGGAGGAATCTGAAAAGGGTTTGCTCCCCTTCCTGTGCCCTAAAAGCCCGTGCATCAGTGGCGATAGCCTGGAAGGAACTCGTGCAGGAACCCTTCCACCAGACCCATGCTAACCCCTAACAGGTTAGAAAGGTGATTTGTTCAGGCTCAGGGTGGGTAAATAACTTTAACTGTACGGCTTATATGTCACCAAATGAGCCAATATAAACAAGCCAGTATTACAAATTGGCAGTCATCATGTAACATGGGAAAACACAGATGTTCCAGTTGTGTTTGTAAGAGACCTCACACACAGCGGGGTCTGAATATTGAGGAACACTGTGGAGATGACTGGAATCTTCCCTGTCTGTCTAAACACATCTGGATCTGGATCAGCAAAGCTCACTGAAGCAGATGTGTGCATTTCAGGATTTTACATCTACCCTCTGGCTCAAGGTTACAGTGTTGAGTCAACCTCCAGTTTACTTCTCGGATTTCCCCATCTTCAGATTTTTTTTTCCTCATCCCATTGTAGGAGTGAGATGTTACAAAACAGGAGTTGATATCCTTTTATAAACATTGCTTTTGTGTAAAATTCTGGATTAACATGGAATTATAACATCAGATTTATTGGTTATTAATTGTCAATGAGACTTTTTTTTTCTTTTTTTTTTTTTTGAGGATTGACACTGATTTCTTGTTCCCAGCTGAAGGAGACACAAAAACTTGACTCTGTGTTATCGACAGCCCTTTGGCAGCACTCTCTTCAGGATCACGCACCTTACTGTGGTAATTCCCTTCTAACAATCTGCTTCGTAATCCATTGCTTTAAAATAACAAAAATCAGATTTGTTTAACTTCCAAGGAGCAACCACTGAGAAGTGGTTAGTCTCCATTTCCTCTCTTCTGCACAGGATATGGAGAAAGGTGCAAGAAAATTTTAATTTGGGACAATATCTGTTGTCGCATAATATTCATAAGTACCTACATCAGACTTGAAGTGTTTCAGGTGCTTTGTCTATTCTATTAATAAATCCTTACGTGACTCTCATTGAGTGACTACCATGCGGGGAAGGCGAGACAGGACAACCTGCCTACAGCAGCACGAGTCATGGGTGGAATGAGGATTACGACACAGGATTTCCTGCCTCCCAAATCTCTTCTGGTTCTTCCAGATCAGGCTGCCTCCCAAGCAGGTAATTACATACCTATCAGTCACACCTCTTATAATTTTCTTATCTTTATTTATGAGCTGTGATTCTCCTACTTAACTCAGTTGTACTTCACTGTATTAATTAGCTGTGCTTTACAAAACAACTCAGAGAAGTTTTTCATTTGCGTGTTCACGAAGTCAGCTCCAAGATAGGTGTTAACTAAGCTTTTAACAAGGCTAGACAAAAAAAAAACAAAGCCCAATTACAGTATATTTAAAGATGCTTACCTCTCTGCCAACCAAATGTGGCAAAGCCATTTAATTGCCCACAACTATGAGGGCAAATTCATCACAAAAATAATTATAGCTGCATGTATTGTGTTCAGGCAAGAGAACCGCATACTTAAACAAAATGAACTTTAACGCATTGAAAAGAAACTCACACATTTTGTAAGTGAGGTGCTGCTATATAACGTGGTAAGAGGAAGCTGTATCTGTGCTCAGTTGTGGAGGAGGAAGCAGCCAGATCCTCCACTGCAGCAAACTGATTTTGGTCCAAGGGAATGAACGGATGGAGCTACATTGACTTAATCCATCTAAGGATCTGCATCAAATTGTCTTATAAACATGAAACTTATGAGACTTTCAAGCCTGAAATTCATTTTAACAGGGGGAGAGAGAATGGCTGTGTTGAAAGCAATCTTGCTTACACAGTGAGGAAACTGGCCAGTTTTGTTAGATTTGTTGTATTGTTTCATTTTCCACGTTATTGAACAACTCTGCTCTCCATTCCAGTCATGCAGTATTTTATCATCTGGGGCTGATGAGTTTGATTAAAAATACCTCATCCTTTTGACATTTTATCCAACCCGAATTGCTTCGTTGTTTCTGAAAACTTCTTGCCTGTCTGTCTCTGTTGAAGAAGGGGCAAATAGCAATAGGGATGTCAGCTGTGCACACCAAGACGATGTCGAGATGATACTCCCCAGGATACCTAGAGATGTGAACATAAAGTCTGAGCACAGAGTTTCTGTACTTGAAAGTTTCTTGATTGTACTTGAAAGATTCTTGATCTTTCTTGATCTAGATTCTTGATCTAGTTTCTTGACTATTTTGAATGTGTACAGGCACAATCCATTTCTTAAAATGAATCATTTTCTGACCTGCTGCCTCTGACCCCTTCTGCCCTCCCCAAAGAAGAGCCATGTTGGCTAGCTGTGTTTTAAGATCACCAGCAGACTTGCCCAAGAAGTTTAAGAAAACACAACAGGACCATTGCTCTATCCTTTGCACAGCTGGTCTGAACCAGGGAGCAGAGCATATTACAAAATAAAAGCAGTAATGTTTTATAATGGCAGTTTTGGTACGCGTGATTGCATAGGTGAAGTAGGGCAGAAGTGACCCTGCATAATACTGCAAGCTGCATTTCCCAAAACACATGAGTCAGCCTTCCCAGATAATAAAGTGCCTTTTTGGTGTTTCCTTCTGAATCCCTGTGGCAAACTTGCATCACAATTTTCAAATTGGAAAAATCAGAGATTCTCAGGAACATTCTGGATTTCAGTCTCTGGGGTTAAAAGAAGACCACAATACATGGTAAGTCTCATAATAAAATCACTAATACATCTGGGCTACTTTTCCATCTTGCAGCCTCTCCAGTGCTGAGACAGAATGGCAAAGGCAGGTACTGAAACGCACACTGCTACCAGCCTGTTTGTACATGTACTCCAGACAAATAATTCCATGCTCCAGGGCTGTCAGTAATGACAAGCAAAATATGTTTTTGTGTGTGTGTGTATCTATATATATATAAAATTTGAATATGAATTCACATGAATGTGAAAGGAGAATCAAACCTTTTGAGTACTTGTCTACACAAGGAATGGTCAAAACAGAAAAGGAAATAGAGTCAGCACATAACCTACTTATGGGGTTTACAGACAAGGAGAAATTCCTGTAGAGCCATCCGAGCTGTTGACCTGGGATGCAGAAATAGCTCCTTCAGAGTGCAACATTCACGGATCAGGGGGTGTTGAGGGCTGCGTGTGAAAGAGATGAAATAGCTGAGCAGTGCAGCACTGTAGTGCCTCTCTCTTGTGTGAGGCCATGCTTCTCATGGAGGTAGTACTGATGAAGGTAGAGTGGGAGTGGAGAGATGGTGGAGTGGGTGAGTGAGTACTTAAGCCCCCTGAATCACCTGGGTAAAGCCCCAGCTAGAGGGAGAGACATTTGATTCCCACTTGTAAACCTGCACTGGAGAGCAGCCTTTTTACCGTCACCGTCTTCTTCCCAGCGTGTTCTTGCGATCAGAGTGGAGATGCCTGCATGCCCCTCGGTTTCTTTTCATCACCTGTGGTTGGAAGATGGCACTGGCCAGCACCTGTGTCTTCACACACCACAACTTTCCTTCTCTCCGGAATTGCTGTAAACACCAACAGCACTATCTAGGAGCTGATGTGTCAGCTAGCATAACTCCTGGCATATCTCCTTGTTAGGCTTCCATTCCCCCCTCCTGCGGGGCATTTTTTCCTGGTGTCTGAGCTTTGAGACTTAAAAACCCCGCTGTCTGGAGTCTGTGCACTCTCTCTCTTCTAAGGAAGAGTCCTTTAAAACAGTGAGCATTCTGGATCCCTTTTTTTTATCTGGGTGAATACCAAATCCTCGGTTAATGTAACACCTCAAAATCCTTCTTAAAATGGACATCATGATCTTGATTCAGTTACTCTTTGAGTTTATTGTTTCTGAATCCCTCTACAAGTCCTTCTCTGTTTACAAGTGGCCTAGTGATTACAAAACATTTGTTTGAGACTGCTCATCCGCCTCTCCAGCATATATTCTAGATAGGATTGATGACAAGTATCTGAGAGAAACGAATATGGCTGGCTGGTGAGCACGAGTTATGAAAAATTCCACCAAACGCGTTTACATGAAGGAAAAGCCTGAAACGACGAGTGCCAGAAAGATGCTGCGTACCAGGTGACAGCATCGAGTGTCTTGCTGGTGGTTTGTGTGCAAAAGTTGTTCTGTGTAGGGTTATGCTAAACCTCAGGACAGCTTTTCTTGCAAAATAGGAAAGTCCATGCAGAGGGCAGGTATTAAATAGTTATTAAACTCTAATTGGGTCTCATGCCTACTGCACAAGACTTTCCACGTGGAGACAAGCTTTAAGAAAAGGTCGCAGGAGGGTGGATGAGGCATCTGGCCCCTGGCACTTTTGTCACACAGCATATGAGGCCACACCTCCATTCACAGTCTTTTGAGCCCACATAATTTAATTAACCTCCTCTCTTGCCATAAAGCAGCATGGCTGATTGAAAGACTAGGTGTCTGCACAAAGAAATTGTGGGAGAGCCATAATAGCAGCCAGCTCCCTCGTGCTTGGGCAGTGGGAATATGCGGAATCCATCCATCAAATTATGAGCACTCTCACAGCAAGGAAGAGACAAAAATAATCCCTGCTGGGTCAGGAGACTGTTTGGTTATGAAAGCAGTACATCTGTCAGCAAATACTCCTAGGCGTAGAAGTGATTTAGCAGACAGACTACCCCGTTTTTTTATCATACCGTGAATAAAAGACCAGACACCCATGTGTACACTGTGATTTAAGGGAGTAGGGTTATCAGTCAATAAACTTTTGTAGGAGGCAGGAATGGCTGTTGTTTAATCATCTCCTCAGCCAGGCCAAAATCTACAGTTCCTTTCAAACCTACTTAATTTTTTTTTTTTCTTGACTGAATTGTTATTTGTAAATATATTAAAATCTCCTTCATTCCTCAGATGCGTGGGAAAGTCAGGCAGGGTGCTGACAGAGGGATCATAATTGCTGCAGTCTAGCCAAGACAACATCAGCACCTTGTTTTGACAATACTGGCTGTTGGTTCCTCATGAATAGTGGCTTTCCTGCTGGATTTGACAGCCCAGGAAAAGAGAGAATACCGCATCTCCACCTTTATCTCTGCCCACTGTGAAAGTCTACCTGATTTTTTCCACACTCTAATTAAATCCTTGAAGGTCTTCATTCAGCAGTGAGTAATCTGCTGCCCATTTGGATCTCAGTTCTGTTCTTAAAGGTCTGAAACACTCTAATCTTGAATCCAGGCCAATGCCTTGTTAATTATGGCTATGTCTGAGAAGATCATCTTGGCTGTTACTGTATCAGCAAGACAAAATGAAGAAATACAATACGTGATGAAAGACACACACCCTTTATAATTTTCCATCTCGATGAAGTGTTTCTCAGGCCTCACCTTAAATTCTTACCATAGGTGGTTACACAATGTCATTTGAATGAAGTGATCCACTTATTGATTTTCTTCCTTGAGCTTCTTTCAGAGAAGGGAGAAGCCAGGTTGCACACTCCCTGGATTTAGAAAGTATTAGCCTTTTACTTGCAAAGACCTTTGAAACTTCCTTAAGAGTGCTTGTAGTAATCACCAAAACACCAGTGAGTCACCAAATTTCAGTTCAAAGTCTATATAATTGAGTTTTAAATTATATTAGGATTTGTTCCAACATAGCACAATTAGATCCTATTTTCTGCTCGTATCAGGCAAGGGTTCATTCTCTTAGGCTGAAACTGCTGATGGGGCTTTTCTGCATGTGTCATTACTTTTGGTCACTGTGAAATAGCCACCTGATGATCAGTCCAGGTTTCCATTAAGCCCTTTCCATGACAGAAGCACCAATATTAGACAAAATGACTTTTTAAACAGTGGGTTTTTTGCTGGAGCAGTACCCTGACCTCTTTAGCTAGCCTCCCAGCACCTCCTTAGTTTACCTCACAGATAATGGTTGCGTGTATCGTGGTTGCGTATGTGCACGTACACAGAATATTTATTGACGAGCAATCCCCGAGAAAAGCTACTTGCCTGCACGTTATTTGGAGGGTCTTGCTGCGTGTTTGCCTACATACACACATACTCAGAAGGTCCTATAACGTTTGGACTTTGCAAAGGGAAGACACTTTTTGCACCTCTGTTGTACCTTGTGTGGAACATGAGGGCACTCAGGATACAGGACATCCTAGCTAGACAGTGCAGCTCAGAAAACCCTTTAGTTGCATGAACTTAGAGAGAAAGGGACTCTTTGGATACAACGTAAAAGGCAACCAAAACTCTTCAAGACAATTCAGCAACGCTTCTTTTACTATTTTTCTTTCTCTTGTTTTCTCTTTCATTTTTTCTTCAAGTCGCCCTTCCGTTGTGCACAGACCACCTGGGCTCCACCCCATTGGTGTTACCTTTCTTGTCAATCCCCCTTGCCACATCTCCTCCTCAGAGCTTTTTATGGATTCCTCCTCCGCCAGTAGCAGGTTTAAGACCTGCCAAGTTGCGTAATCCCAAGCAGTGCCTCTGTTTTTTTCCCCCCCATCTCTCGCTCCACCCCGTGCTAATTCCACACATTCCACTCAGCCTTCCCCTCCAACCACTCCCTTCCTCTCTCTTTTTGTTCTCGCCTTAGTATCTTCTTTCATGCCATCGCTATCCACGCAGAGCAAAGGCGGCCTCCCACCCGATGTTAGCTACGCATCCTCCTGCTCCCCTCTCAAAACGAAGCGGGAGCGCAGCAGAGCCCATCTGTTCCCTGAATCATCCCGGCTGTGAGTGATGGGCACTTTCCATCTGCCCCAGTTCACTGCTGAACCGATTGCGGTTTGGAAGTTTAAAGTGCACCCATCTGAGCCAAACCCTGCCGAAAACACAACAGGACTCTCGCTGTTGAATTCAGGGCGCTTTGAATCAGGCCGTAAATCATCTGGGGCTGCCGTGCTCTTTTTTTGTTGCAATTTTTTTCTTTCCTGTT
The DNA here is from genome assembly GCA_013400535.1 of Scopus umbretta. Classification (NCBI taxonomy): domain Eukaryota; kingdom Metazoa; phylum Chordata; class Aves; order Pelecaniformes; family Scopidae; genus Scopus; species Scopus umbretta. The sequence continues at coordinate 23,299 of VZTL01042448.1, read as the reverse complement.
TTACAGCGTAATGTACTGACACATCTCCAGTGTTGCATCATACGCAGGTACTTAAGCCCCAAATTGGTGCTTTTCCTGGACGTCACGTCTATCTTTTCACACAGTAACCTTAAGATGAAAACAGTTCACCTACAAGTAAGCGGAATTTCTGGGGTTTGTATGACATCAAAATGCAGCCTAGGATACAAAGGCTTAATTTTGCCCCCAAATGTGTGCATTGCCAGCAAGATCACTGATGTTGAATTCAGCTTGCATGCTGCTTCTCCTGTATATACAAACGTATCAGTTCTCACTCATATTGACTGCATAGTATGTTATTGAGACCCCAACCATGATGTTGTGGAAGGACTAACTGCACTGAAATCTGGAGTCAAAAACGTAGGAAAATGGCTGAAAATACTTTCTTCTCAATATACATTCACATATAAAATTAATCAACAGT
>VZTL01042448.1:5797-22660 GCA_013400535.1 Scopus umbretta | reverse complement strand
GTGCTGGTGGTGGGGGTGGTGGGGGGTGTTCGTCCTTCTTCTCCCCTTTTGAACCACCCATTTCCCCTTTTTGCGGCGCTCTGCTACAACCCGCCTCGGCTGCAGGAACATCACCAACAAAAAAAAAAAAAAAAAAAAAAAAAAAAAGAAATACTTCCTATGTGCAGAGAAGGGAGCCAAAGAAACTGTAAGAATGCTGGCTTTTGCATTTGATTAGTTTTATATTTCATTAGATTTAGATTTAGATTAGACCTAATCCTCAGTTTCAGAAATCTCCCTAGCATAACGCTGCTTGTAGCAGCAAACAGAAAATGGCCCATGCTGGAAAAAGTGTAACATAGAATCATGAATAATTCTACTAAGCCATTATTTTTTGTGTTTCTAAAAGCTCTGCTGTATTTAAATGTGATTTATCGATACACTGACTTTTTATTTTACAATAGTTCCTCTTTCTGATTATGAAGACTAGTTTAGTTTTCTGATGGCAATTTAAAGGCCACAGGTGGGCAAAATTTTACATTTTTGTATGATACAGATTTCTGGCACCTAACTTTGGCATTACTAACATTTTGAGAGGAAAAAAGAAACCCCGGGAATGCTTATTTCCTGCAGGCGTACATATCTCTATTGCAAATACCACGCAATTACATTTCTGGGGTGAACATCCTTCAACTTTTTGCAAGTTATTCTGAGGGATCATTGTATTTCAATAAAATCATACAAACACAAACATCCTCCAGTATGGCTAATTAGAGTTAGGGGAAAAAAAGATAGACTATTCCTTCATGCTCAAATTTAGATAAATCAAATGCAAATAAGATAGTGACATTTGGGGACAAGGACTGCTTGAAGCTTTATCATTTTTTAAATCTCTTAGCAGTGTTATGCTACAGGCCTGATAACATCTTGATGTGGGTGGCCACGTATTCCCTTAAACACAGACTTGCCTCCGAGTGTAAATATGGGCATTTAATAACCTTTGCCCTGTGTGGAGATACACAGATAGGAGTACAATACGGATGTGAAGCAAGAGGAGGAGAATGTCTGAGAAATACGGGTAGGTATTAGGGAGAAAAAAATCCTTTGAATACCCCTATAATCTAAAATCTAATTTTCAGAATAGGCAATTTCAGCACAGCCACACCTGTATGGAATGATGCAACTCGTTTTCTGCATCTTAAAGGATTAAATTTTTTGCTGTCACTGATAGTTATCTTGGGTAATTTAGCATATACTCCAGATCACAAAGGTACTCTTTGACATACATTCAGTCTGAAATAGATGGCCAGTGCTTGATCTCCACTATGCTTAGAAGAGTACAGATATGCAAGTATGTTGCATTACACAATGCTGTACATAATATTTTGCCCCACCTAATGGATTCCTTAACCGGGTCTTCTCAGCACTGTGCTTAAATCTCATCATTTTATCAACGTTTACCAATGTTTCGCAATTTACCTTATAGTAAATTAATGCCGTTCAGATGAGCGATCTAAAATCCAGTGACAGCTGCTCAGCCAAGGACAGCTGAACCAGTGTATTTTTAATTCTCACAAGAATGAGGTCTCACCTCAGTCAAATGGAGCAGGAACACAGGACATTAAACATAAAAACTAAGATAAAAATCAACAATCAAGAAACATCAGAAACAATTTGCCTATCTTGAACTTGTTTTCCTAATGTGTTTGCATTAGGATCTAGTTCCTAGTTATGCTACCGTATGTTCTTGTTTTTCACAGGATCCCAACCTTCACTGAAACGAATAGACTGGTTCCTGTGACAGAGAATTTAAGCACAACAACTTTAAGGGAATGTTTTACAAGTATTTAGAGACAAAGCTGCTGATCAAGCACTTGGTGCTGCCCCTGAACACAGAGATGCCAACATCTGGGTGCTCGTGGTGTCAGTGCCTAGGATCACATCGTCAACCATTAAAAGGGAAGCGATGGTTAAGACTTACAGCGTAAAACTGTCAGTGTGTATGTTCAGCCCACAAAGATGCAATGTGAAGAAGAAAGCAAGGTTTCCTCCACAGGTCCAGGCAAGCGCTTTTCTTCTTGTGCTTCCTCCACGCATCTCTGCAAGGCGTACTGCACCGTTGCTCTCCTCTCACCCGCATTTGAGGGACGTGGCATGAATCCAGGAGGTGGCAGTTGCAGCACATTTCTTGTGACTTGCTGGGACAACATAGAGACTGTTGTTGGAAGGTGGTTAAGGCTGAGAGGGACCCGCCAATGAAGAAGGCATGAAAAGGCCCTGGCTGGGGATGGAAGCGAGCAATGCAAAGAGCGGGAGCTTATGGCTGCTGGTGGCCATCAGCTGGTGACTTGGCTCAGCTCCAGATGATCCCTTAACACTGTGCCCCCCACTCTGGGGTTCTAGCTGAAAAACAAGATAGTGCCATCTGAATTATGTTTGAGTTATTGAAGCGATAGTATTGTTGATGTGAATATGTGCATCATCCACATATTTGTATTACAAGACATCGCTATGGAGCTCAGGTTTAACATGGAGTTTAAAGTTTTGCAAAACACCTCATTGAAATGGCTGGGACCATAACAAATGGAAAACTTTTGAGCACTCTACGCATTTTGTAATAGTGTGATGCAAAATCAATCAAAAAAACCCCAGAGAAAACCCAATACTCTTGCCATTTTTTCCACTAGATTGCCTTCCTTTACACACAGTTTTAGGACTTAAGAAACACCACAAAGTTCCCCCTTTAGCCATTCCGTTGCTCCTCACATTAACTGTAAGCCTACCAGCTCTACACAGAAAGAACTAATCTAGAAAATGTTCTGTATCTTCTAGCTATAGCAAAAAAAAATAAAAAAAATAAAAAAAATATCTGTGTAATAAAGTGATCCCACTACAGTTTAAGAGGACAGCAGGTCTGTTGCGGTACAAAGCTTTATTCACTTCTGAGGGAGTGGGAGAAATTCTCTAATTTTGGAACGGCACAGGACAAGTCAGTCTGATTTCAGCCCAGTGAATCTCTGCCTTCTGCCCTGCCTCCTGTTCCCATGCAAGCTGCTATCAGCAAGCTGCGCTGCCACAGAAGTCTCATCTGTAGGGTATGTATGGTGCACTGTCGTCTTCTTTACAGTCTTCTCTAACTGAAGACAAGGGTTGGAAACAGTAGGGAGACATTATTGAAATCATTAAGTTTAACATTAACCTCTTTTCAGGTATCTGCGAATATTTCAGGTAATGGTAGTAACTGCAGGTGCTACTGCGAATGCCACGGAAACCCCAGATGTCAGAGACATAGACCACCTGCCATTAACCTGCAGAATCCTTAACCTGCACTGAGTTAAGACAGAAAATTCCTGGGTGAGGTGTTACATTTCCAGCCTGTTTTACTCTGCTGCTGTCCTTCATTCTATGTGGCAGGGGAGCATCTGACTGTGAGGATTAATTAGTAATTAAGAGTTGGTTCAAAAACATCACAAGTTCAGAGAAGAAAGCAACCTAATCATGCTAGAAAACAGTTAGAAATATAAGTTGCAGTCTCCTGGGATTTTCTTTTGAGCAGGAAATTTAAATAACTTTATTTTGAATGTAGCAAATTGACCCCACTAACTAGATGTAATAAACAAACGGAGATATTTAAGCTGACATTTGAGCAGTGTCAAAGCCTTCTAAGCTTGTTCTGAGTAGATTAGTAGATAAGAACTAGCCTTCCTATTCTGGGATATGTTCCAAGGCAAGCATGAGGACTGATGATTTCATTTAACTCTGAAGTGGACAACGCTATATATTTAAATAATACAAAAAATTTGCGTAATTCTTATGACAAGCTACCAGTTGACACTGACGGTGCTGGAATAAAACACCTCTCCGCTTGGCACTGGATCTGAGGGCAAAAACTACATTTGCTCTACTGTGCAATCAGTATATGAAACTACAATTATTAGCACGGGGTATGCAGTTTTCTCAGAAAAACATAATGGATCTCATCTGATCTAATCCCAGAAAAACTGACTTCATAAACCTTTTTTGAAGCAAGGGATATCATTAGATACCTCACTGACTCCATAATATATTTGTAGACTTAAATAAGACAGTGGCAAATAAATTGAGAGCCAGCTCCCTGTATCCCAGCAGTATGGACAAATCTGCAAGTATTTTGGTATATTGTTGGGAGAAGCTTGCCAACTATTGCTACTCATCCAGTTTTGCTGTATCTGTCAGGGATAACAAGTCCACAGAGCTGCTTTCAAAATAGTTCTTAAATATTTGCCCAAATGCATCTTTATTCAGCAAAATACATGCATAAGTCTCTAGCATGTTCAATGATTCTGACTCCGATCCAATTCCAGTGCTCAACATTGCAGAGAAGAATCCCTCTAATATGACTACCTCGTAGGACATCAGCCTAGGGAAATCTTCAAAACTGAGCTTATGAAACAGAAGAACACTAGTTCTTGGCTATCAGGACGGTAAACCTCTAAATTAATGATTTTTCTGTCACTCCATTCTGCGTGACTGTGAAAAGAAATAAAAGTAAGTTTTATCTTCAGCACTAAAACAGCAATCCTAAGCCTATTACACAGGCAATGCAGGAAAAGTTTGCAGGTTTTATCCTCACCCGTATGAAAGCCAGATTCACAAAAAGGCTTAATTACTTTAAGTAGAAGTTAGTCAAAAAAGTCCAAAATGGTGATTAATTAATCCATGAGTATCTCACTAGATCCCTAAAGCTTCAGGAGGCACCCAAGCTTTTCCCAATAAGGTTCCACACTGGAACTATTACAAAGCTTTGCACTTCGTTATTTATCTTCCCTTCCCTTAGAAATGAGGGTTGCCTGTGACTTATGTATGGTTATGCGTATTCAGCGACATACTGGCAAGACCGAGTTTGCCTATGCAGCACACAGCAGCAAGAGCCATTTGCATTCGAAAGAAAGGAGAACTTCTGTACCAAGTCACTTCTTCCAGCCATGCTTTAACAGCAAAGAGTAAGCCAGTTGTCTGTAGCCAAAGACACAACGAACGTGATGGGTTTTGTGCTGTGAATTCAACTTCGGTTCTTTGCTGAGTGAAGAACCTCAGCCTGGGAGACAGTCAGGATTTCCAATCCACTATCTCTTCGGCTCTTCCTTCTGGCTAGTTTAGAGATACCTCCTGCTCTGTGGGTTGACTGTGAATCCCATTCCTACCTGCCTGGATGCTGGCCCTGTACAGAGAGGACAAGGGAGCGGCAGAAATCTGAGATTAGTGCTGGGAGCTGGACAGTTTAGAATTACATACTGATATGCTGAACTTCGCTTAAGTCTTTGTGGACCCAAGCATAAGGTCTTTTTACGTCCCCTTGGCAGTGTTAAGAGATTTTGTTTATGAAGATTCAGGATCTTCAAGTTTACGAGTGCTATTTAATAGCTGCATTTGAATGTCATTATTAAAAGGCATTTGAATGTAAATATTAAAAGCCATTTTAGGTTTTTGTGGTATATAAAAAATTTTATGGAATATAACAACTTTATAACTTGCCTAAAAATTTTTACTATTGGTTGCCTGTTTAAAAATTGTTACCTAGCTGACAAGTCACATTTTCCAGTTCCAGAGTGACATTTGCTCTTAGTCTTGTACGGCGGCAAGCTGAATGTGACTTTGAGGCCCTCAGTTCTGTCAAGTGCACAAAGACAACACCACACAACCCCCATCCTGTTTCTTCCTGACATTCGCATCTGTGACGCAGAGCAGGGCATCGTCACCTTTTAAATGCCTAGCACGACTTATTTCAGTAAACTCTGATTTCCACATGGACTCGAGAACGTCATTGAAATCTGGGGCCCGAAAAATTTCCGCCGTGTTACACCGCCTCTGAATGAAATCGGGAATTTGGCTCACCTTGCGTTAGGTGTGTACCACGCTGGTGTCCAGCGTGTCGTTACAGCTAGCGGCGATCAGTTCAATACAGCCGGTGGAGCCTAGGGAGCAATTCATTCCATGCTGAAGTGGACGGCTTCATTAGATCATCGGAAGAACTCTCCAGGCTCCACCGAACCTATTGACTACGTCTCCGTTAGCCGTAATGGCAGCTTACCCACGGCTCCTAAGCCGGCGCTTACCTTGTGGATGCCCAAAATTAGGGCGAGCCTGGGGTGTCACGGTTTTCCAAAGCGCGAGGAGTCACGCTTCCCCCAGGGCAGCTGCAGATTCCAAATGTCAATCATTTTCATACAGACAGAAGCCGTTACATGAAACATAGGCAGACTAACCTCGGTTTTATCCCTGCCCGGCCGCACCCGAGCTTTGAAGCGCCCTTCCCCGTGCCTCAGGGCCTTCCCAGCGCCCTCTTGACAGGACTCATCCAGCAGGAGCTGCCCCCAGCCTGACGGCGGGTTAATTAAGAGCATGGATTCCCGTCTATACGGGCTCCTATAGGCTTCGCCGTGTNGGTACCGGTACCGCCGCAGGAGGAGCCCTTGGCCGCCGGTACCGCGGGGCTTTCCTGCCGGGTCCGGCCGGCGGCGAGGGGTTGTTCCCGGGCGGAGCGCTCCTCTCCCGGCACGGCTGTTCCGGGGCCGTCTCCCCAGCGGTGTGTGTGTGTGTCTCTCTTTCTAAACACAGATGCGTATCAGGGAAGAGAAATAACTTTTTTTTTTTTTTTTTTAACCTGAAAAGGAGGTTATTGCTTAAACCACCTCGTTGGTAAGACAGATATAAAGACCAATACGTCTCCAGCTCTGTTTATTTTTACATCCAGCGTATCTCAACCATTTCATACCCCAGTGGTACCTGGACAGACTTCACAGGCATCGAGGGTTGCTTCTGAGCTTGTTTACAGGGCAAAGAATCTGCTGCGTTCAGAAACGGCGACGAAGAACTGAACTGGCTGCGGCGTGGACTTTGGCACTACGGTCCTCGGAGCAGGCTGGGACAAAGTCAAAACTTTGCTGACTGACTCGTGCTTCACAATCCAAATCTGAGTGTGAGAGCACCCTCCGACTAGGGAGGAATAATCCTGGCATTTAAGAAGGGGTATTAGTTGTAGCTGTATTCTGTTTGAGGCATTCAGAGGAGGTGGGAGCATTTTGCAGATGGATCTGGTAACACTGCACTTGATTTGCAGCTCCTGATTTTGTTTCTTTTAATTTTTTTCCTCTAGTAATAGACACTGTAGAAGAACAACCTTTTGGTAGCATGTGGCTGTGTATAATTCTGTGAGACAGAAGGTGGGGTGAAAAGTATCCGTGCTTGACTGAATGGGTGGAAGGTCATGGTCAGGATTTAAAAGTTTCTGCAAGATGGGTCCATCAGAAGGATGAGTGGAAAATCATAGTCATAAGAAACATATTTGTGCTAGGAGAAAAACCTAGACAGGATGCCATTCTGCAAAAGTAAATGTTTTTCCTTATTTTTTAATTTTTTTTTCTTCTGGAAAACTGGTACAGTGTATGGTCTTACTGAACTCACCTGTTGACTGAAAGTGATTTTTCACAGGAAGACTTGGCTGGTATAGGTGGACTGACAAACTCTGGCAGAGGCACAGGTTTAGATGGCAGTGACATATGCTCACCTGGGGCATGACTGTGGCAGTTTAAGATGTCCCTGTGCCCTCAGACTTTTGTTTCTGCCTTTGTAGCAGAAGTGTCTGCTGCAGTAGCGGCAGGTACATAGGATTCAGTCACTGATGTGCAGAATCCGATTGTTTAGGCAGTTAATGAATCAGTGCCTGATGTTGCGTCAGGGAAGCGCACGTGTGCGTCCGTGTTCTGTTCTGCCGATGGATCTTGGGAGCAGTAATATCTGGCGGAAGGGCAATGACAAACAATCGTTGGGGCACGGTTGGTGGATAAATGGACCTGTATCAGAGACCCTATGTAAAAAAAGCAGACGCCTGGTTCAACAGCAAGAAGAATGATTGTGCCAGGTCAGACTGAAGGCTCCTGTAGCCTGGTGTGCCATCTCTGACAGACTTCTTAACAGCTGTAATGTTTGGTTGAAGCGATATCACAATACCACTTGGTAAAACTTGGTAGTATTAAGCTCCTTTTAGCCATGTTTATCTTAGGTCATTTAAGAAAGTGACCCACTTGTTGATTATATTTCTAGTAGATTAAGGGCTTTAGCATCTTCAGACATAGATGCGGTGGTAAAAATGGCAGAGGTTACTGTATTCTTCTTGCATTGTTTTCACCGTTGCCTTGTTTTCACTCCTTTCTGCACAATTCCCCTCTTTAGCAATGGGAAAACAGACAAACGACAGATAATCCCAGAGCTCTACTACATTTTGGTAATGTGATTCTTACTGGGCTGCTTAAGCAAAGTGTTTTAACAAGGGTGCCACAGACACCCTTGTACCTATTTTTCTGCAAGCAAGTCTGGGTTTGGCCTTCTCACCTTTCTAAAAACTTGTTTTTGATTTTGAAACTTCTTATCAGAACCTAAATAATTATTTCACTCATTTGAACTATTTTGGTTGTTGTAAATTCTTCTAGTTAGTTAATTCTTGAAATTGCATTTAATACTTTTCTGAAAGGGATAGAGAGTAACCAGTGGCTCGTAGGGGCAGCAGTTGCAGCTGGTTATAAACTTCTTGCTCCGTCTGGTAATACTAATCTAATGAAGGTTGATAGAATCTTGGACAAGGATATTATTGTCCACATTCTTTGAATTCTTTGTTTATTATTTCTTCTACTAATTTTAGAATAAACCAAAATAAATAGCAATGGACTATATCTTATAATTCCAGCAGATCGTGGAAACAATATAAGATTAATTTAGTAGTCTGTGTTGTCATTAGAGGTCTGAATGAGAGCAATAACTCAAGAATCCTTATGTTTTATTTGATGCAGTACATAGATCAAGCTCGTCATCAGTGTCCTTTGAAGCCTATCTCCTTTTGTCTGGTACTCCATTAGTCCCTTTTTCCCTTCTTGCATCCTGTCTTCTCGGTGTTTCTAGGCTGCCTCTCTCATCTCTTGAAGTTTTGATCAAAACAAAACTCTTCTTTTAAACTGTAGGAAGACTGACATGATTAGGGTATTTCAAAGTTGCTTGCTAAATATGAGTTTTTAAACTGGTCTTTGACCCTCGTCATGTAGGATAATTTAATTAGAATATTAAGTTTTGGGCGTTTTTCATTGTATGTTATTCCTCTTGCTGTGAAAATCCATGGAACTTCCTTGACCCTGTAGTCAGTTCTCTCTTTTGTTATGTCCCAGACATGGTAACTGTGTGTGCTTAAGAGAAGATAGCTTCTAATTCAAACAAAAATCCTGTGTGCTTGTTAAAATTACGTTACTGTTTAACATTACGAATATTTAATATGACAGCACATGGCAGAAGAGATGACTGAATTTTGGTAGACTGATGCAGCTTAGCAGTACACTAATGTACTGTTTCTAGGAAATGTGGGAGGAAGACACTGTAGCTTCCTTTCAGCCCAATTCATTTATAACATTTATTTGGGAAAATCTTTGACTGCGTGCATGAACAAAATCTTGAGTACTAGCGAGTCGATGAAAGACTTCAGTATTTTGATTTCATCAATAAAATAATTTCAGCTGTGTATCTGTTTGTGCAGGTTACTGAGTAGCTGCATTTCCAGATTTCTAGACCAAGAATACTGTTGCGTTTGTTTAAGCTGAATGCATTTTGGTTTTGTATTATAAGGTGGCCCTGATGTACTGCTACTGACTTAACAGGGTGTTTAGCTCAGCTAAGCTTTTCTGAAGTCCGCTTATATACTGTAACGGTCCTGATTGTTATTGTTCTTCATGCAGGGCAAGGTTGTTGTTGCACTGTTTGCAGTCAGTTGATAAAACGGTCCTAAGAAACGTCATCTAGATCCAGCCATAGATGGAGCCTTTGGCTCTTTCTGTTACATGGATCTTCGCTTGGTTGATGGCCAGATTTTATTTCTGCTGATGCTCCACTACTATGCTGAACAAACAATATTTTTCCAAGTTATTAGCAAGTACAAACTATTTTTGTATTACTTGCCTCGAGCTAACTTTATGGGTTGTCTCTGTGCTGTGGGTGCCACCGGATACTGCACCATGATACATGGCTACGCAGAAAAGTTCCAAGTCCTGACTCCGTAGCTCAGTGAGGTGAACAGTATTATCTTCATTCAAGGGATATTCAAAACTTGTAAGTTCTTTACCACGGATTCAGCTTCAGGTAATCCTTGTAAGTTTGACCGCCTCTGTTGAAGTTAGGCTCTCTCATAGATAGTGCTTGAATAGCTGGGCCTATGTAGTGAAGTCCTTGACCTTGTCCGTGTGCCTTTTAAGGTGATGTCTCATGACTTTGAGCACTGCGGTTGAGTTCTTACATAAAGTGTTTCTCTAGTATTTTGTATCCTAGTTTAAGAGGTTCGTGGCAGAAATCCTCCCTCCTGCTTCTCCCATTCAGTACTCTTGAAAATCACACACATAGGCAGGGAGGTTCTTGAAAAGTGACATCACAAGAGACAGATATATAAAAAGAAACCCCTCCAACAAACAGACGGTCCAACGCCAGGTGCATGTGAGCCAGTTCAGCCAAGGAGGTCCTTTGCTAGCAGTGAGATGCTGAATTCCTAACAGGCAGTATCAGGTGTAGCGGATGATGACCGTGTTGGGAGCTGATAATGCACCTACTCAGTGCACGACACACACAGTGTTGGATGAGGAGATGTAGAAATGAACATACCTGGTACAGGTTACAACTGTGAGATATGGAGGTCAGGAAACAAGGACGAACACCATTTAAAAGGACAAAGACAGTTTGCCCTTGTTCAGGGAAACTGTCTCTGTTACCTGGAATATTGGAGGAGCTGGTATGCCCCAGGGGAAAAAAAGCCAATTACTCTGGATAGTAGGAAGCACAGCATGGGCTTGCTCAAATGCCATAGCAAAATGCTAACCCAGCTGAGCTGACTTGTAAAACAACATTGCAGTGTGTTCAGGAAGCACGCTGTACCACCTGGCTTTCAGGAAAGGCTTGAGAGGTGGGCTGTGGTGCTGGAACCAGACTGGTTTCTCATGTTGCAGTCTGCCAGCAACTCCAGTCCCAGGAAGGATGCTGCTGAAACGCTTGAGTGGCTCTGCAAAGGCTAGCACAAGTGCATGAAGACTGACACTGGGCTGGCTGTTTGATTTACTGTAGTGCTGCTTAGCTGTATTTGCTGCTTGTTGTCCAACATGCTGTGTCCCAGGAGCAAAGTATGATACACAGAAGGCTTTTCATTATAAGACACCAAGGCCTTTCCAACAACTTGAACCTGTAAGACCAACACTAAACTTTTCTGCAGACATTGTAATATCCCCTCCCAATATCCTCATGCTATGTGCAATACTTCACAGGAGTATAGTAGGAAAACCTATTAGACCTAGTCTTTATCAAGGTAAAACCTGAGTCCATGTTTTAAAGCCTATCCACTTATCCACAATATTTGACTACTTTGCCTACTACATATAAGCTACTTCATGTAGTGTTAGGGAGCAGAGTCCTTCTTTGAACTTTCATGTGTCCTGGTTTCAGCTTAATTCAGAATTAATTTTCTTCCTAGTAGCTGCTATAGTGCTGTGTTTCAGACTTAGTATGAGAATGATGCTGATAGCACACTGATGGTTTAGTTGTTGCTGAGTAGAGCTGATACTAGTCAAGAACTTTTCAGCTTCCCCTGCTCTGCCAGGGGCACAAGAAGCTGGGAGGGGGCACAGCCAGGACAGCTGCCCCAAACTGGCCACAGGGCTATTCCATACCATATGGCGTCACGCTCAGTATAGAAACTGGGGGGAGTTGGCTGGGGGGCAGCGATCGCTGCTGGGGGCCGGGCTGGGCATCGGTCAGTGGGTGGTGAGCAATGGCACTGTGCATCATTTGTTTTGTATATTATTATTATTTTCCCTTTCTCTGTTATCCTATTAAACTGCCTTTATCTCAACCCATGGGTTTTAGTTTTTTTCCTCCCAGTTCTCTTCCCCCCATCCCACCGGGGCGGGGGGAGGGTGAGTGAGCAGCTGTGTGGTGCTCAGTTGCTGATTGGTGTTAAACCACAACAGCGTGCAAGCATTTCTGCTAATTCAACTTATGCTATTACCTCTCTGTGAACCTTGTAGTGCAGTGCTAGCAATTTGTTAAAAGTCCCCAAGGCAAGAAGAGAACTCTGTGCTCCTCTGCTTGTATGACCTGCAAGGTTGAACTGTGTTGTGCACGGGCGTCAGGAAAATAATAAAGGTATGTAAGTTGATGCTTTCTGGTATGACTGAAGGAAAAATGAAGTATATATTGAATATATGATACTTCTGCACATAACAGCATTATGCAATACAGCACTATATGGGAAAACAAAGTAGCTTGTACATCAGCATGCCTGGTTCAAAATAATAGCTTGAGTCCTTGGAGCAGCATAGCACATCAGTTCAATTAGCCATGCATTGAACACCACAAAAATGTGGCTATTCTGCTGCTGTTGCGCAGCTAGCTCATTTCAAGCTAGCGGGAGGATCTCCGTGTGGTGTTGTGGTGTAGCCATACCTGATATTTCTGACAGTGTATACTAATAGCAGTATGGTGGTATGTTCTGTGGTTGGGAGGAAGAAGACGCTGCTCAACAAGGTGAGCGTTTTTGTTAACTTCAACCTGTTTCATTTTCAGTTTATTTTCACATTCAAATGTTCCTTTTAGAAACAAAGGTTTTCTTTTTTTTTTTTTTTTTTTCCCTATTTGTAGTTCCCGATTCTTTTATAGTTTGTGACCTGGGCTAAAACCAGCAGTTTTCTAAACAGTAAATGTATAGGTAACTGGTTCGATCACAGTCTTACCAGTGCCTTTTAAAAATAGATTTAAAACATGATCACAGTTGGTTTCTTTATTGACTTTCTTAGTATATATACTAACGTTATTCACCTCTCGGCTTCTGCATTAAGTTTATAAGAATGTGATGAAAAACTCTTCCTGCAGTGATACTCTTGTTACTGTGTTCACTTTCAGGCATCACGATGATTAACCAGCAGAGTACGCTGTGAAGTGTCAGTCTGAATGCAGAATCCCCTTCCTGTGTCTGTGCTCTGTGCCTAGACCAGGGGCAAGAGCTGCTTTCCTGACCCAGAATACTTCATTCAGTCGTGTAATATTTGCTTTCAGGCAGCAGTAACTTCACTGGTTTTGAAGGGTCCTCTGATATTGCACGTTTTTTTTTTTTTTTTTTTCAAAGGATGACATATTAGAAAAATACTTATACTGGATTTAACCAACTGTAAAAAAAATCATCATATGGTTAAATTCCATCCTGCCAGTCAGCATGCAGTGTCCTGGTGTCTTCCAGTTTCCTCAAGCAGTAGTACATGTTTCTGTGTGTCTTGTCATCCTCCCTCCATGGCATGCTCTCATTTGCTCTTTGCCTACTGTTCAGGACTCAGTGCGTGGTTACAATAAAGACAAAGTTTTACTCCTCAGATCAAGTAAGATTGTTTCAGGCTCCCAAAAGCGCACATTGATGTCTAGGAAGCACTTAAAAATTGCTTTTCAGATTTGAATATCTGACAGTGGGTTTCATCAACCATTACAATAAAGGATAAGCAAAGTGTCCAGGTGTTCAGGAGGAGATGTTCATGCTGCTGTTCTATGTGTAGCAAACTTGCATCTGAAGGGAAAATAGTAGGCAAGAGTCCTTGAAAACTCTGACCGTTCTGAAACACCATTATAGGCTGGTGAACCTGCTGCAGGTTCTTGGTCAGATCTTGGAATACAGTAGGTGAATATCTGCATGGTGGCTTAATGCAGGAAAAACAACCATCCAAAAATACAGATTCCATCAGTGCATTTGGGAAGTGCTGTGCATTTAGATGTGCGTCAGTTACAGGTAGTAGACTAGCAGATCTTGTGTATCATCATTAAAAAATGGTTCGTGCCTATTTCATGCCATTATAGTAGCCCCCAGCAGTTGATTGTATGTGTGAAAGCAGTGTGTCTGCCTCCTAGCAGCTGGGTTTGGGAAGTTTGCAGGTGATAGTGGAAATAAAAAAATCTGTTACATGCATGTTTTGTCTGCAGCTGTGGTGTAAGCTCAGTGGGGAGCCCCACAAAAATGCCATGAGCTAATTTGAGCTTCTGCAGCCACTGCTCATCAGTTGGCATCTGCAATGAGGTCCTCTCCCAAGTCAGTGCCTGAGTCTCGGGCCCAGAATAGCAGTCCAGGTGGTGAACTTACTCGCCGAAAAGCCCTTCTGAAACAGTAGCTTGGTCTAGGCTGCCTGTTTTGACATGCTCATCTGCTACATCCCTTCACCTGTGAGTGGTGACCAGGCAGGGAAGAGGAAATCATTTCAAAAACTGTAGCTGTTGCTGCTACTGCAACTTTCACCTTCTTCTCATTAGTGTCATGGTGGCTTCTTCTTCAGCTGCAACTACCTGAGCAGTTGTGCTATAAACCTCCCCGTCTGTGACAGATGGACACATCTATTCCTTAACTCTGTACTTTGAAAATGGTACTGGCAGACAGAAAAGCAGTCGATTGCAGAAGTGGAGGATTTGTGGGCTTTCTAATGAGTACTGGGGTGGAACGTGGGGACTTAGAGGTTGTTTTCTCATTCATGTCGCATTTTAGGATCAGCTTTACGTTGCACAGTGGTAGCACAAAGGTTGGGACACTTGCCTGTGAGATTATGAGGGCAGTTTTGGGGAGAACTTATCCATTGCACCAGGGGGAAGCAAAGATCTGTTGTGAAAGCTAGTCTTTGCTCTTCATCATAGCATGGGCATGTTCTGCTGGTTATCACAAAATTTCTTTGTTCACTTAGCTGGAAGCTCAGTATGCGTGCTGCAGTACCAATGCTATTGCTGCCTGTTTGAAAGAATTGCCACTTAAGGAGTACTTTGGGGTTGGAAGTTTATTCCAAGGTCTTTGAAGATAGTGTTTGATGTATTTTAAATCTAAAGAGTCAAAATGAGAGTTTATCCTCCTTTCATTCTATTTTCTTTACATGGTATAGAGGCACTGTGTCTTTCTCTTCCTTGTGCACGTTTACAGTGGTGCTGCCAGTAGACACTGGTACCCCGGTAGGTTGGTAGTACATGTTTCCATCCTGTATGCAGTTATAAATCCGTTGGACTAGAATCTTGCTTTCTAAATTTTACCTTTACTTTCTAAGTAAGGAATTCGACTTGGATGTCAGAATGCCCAATTGTGCAGTGTCTGGTATTGCCAGTCATTTTTGGTCTTACTGGTTGAGACATTCCACAGTAGTGGGAGGGTTGCTTATTCGCTTGTGACCTCATGGCAGTCCTTGATAAGGATCTCTATGCTGTTGAGGGGTAAAGCAAACTACTACATTTTACAGTGAAACACTTGGAAAAAACATTTAGAGACTGCCATGATATGATATATGATTATTTATCTGGAAGAGTTTATTTTTCTTAAGTTTACTGGACAAGCATAAACTTATCAACCATGATGACATTTTGAGAGTAGAAGTTTCCGTTACTCATGGTCTGTTCTCTGTGGGTGACTGTCACATTAACAGGTTAGTTACTTCTGTGGTTTTTCACTTGGTTACATGCTTAAAAATAAGTACTTTTCCTCTATAACAAGGTTTAAAGTGTCTAAGCTGAAAGCTAAAAGGAGGCTCATAATAAAAATGTGTGTTCACACTTTTGGAGAAAACAGATAAGGTTCTGTTGGTTGGTTGTTTTTGAATGCATTCAAATTAGGAATGAACTTGGTAGAATAAAGTATTTCAAGTGTGTATTACCTGTAGTGTAAAAATGATCTAATTATATGAAAAGTATAGTAAAATCTAAATATAAACATTAAACCTGTATAGAAATACATAGTCATGTGCAGAGATTTGCTTGTCACGTTTTTTGTGGTAACATGATCCTTAAGTGAAAAGTATGAGAGTATTAATGAGTTCTTATAAAACTTTTATTTAAACTCATGAAATAATGTAAATGTATTTGATAGTAAAATAACAATTCTTGTCAAACTTTGGTTCAGAAATGTCTGCTGTTGTGACTATACTACTATTGTTCTCATTTAGGCTGTACTTTCAAATATCTGTTGTATCCTGCTTATAAAACTGACCTTTTCACATTAAGAAATGTTAATTTAACTAAGTTAATTTAACTAAGGGAGCATTGCCTGAGGTTTCAAGTGAATATGTATGTGCATTGTGTGCGGCAGCTCCAGCTTCTTTTTTCCCTCAGCAATCTACAGTACTCTGATGGCTTCAAACTTTTTTGAAGTGTCCAACTAAATCTGAGGAATGAATAATTTTAAAAATGGACATCTAAAGACTACAGACTCTATTTTTGGAGAGAAAAAAAATCCAAAGAGAGATATTGAATTGAAAGTTGGATAGTTTTCTTGCACTGAAAATAATCAACCAGCCTTTCTGCCCTCCTGATGTGGCTCACACAAAAAATCTAATCATAAAAGTAGAGCTTATGTTTAGCAGAGTAATGTCAACCTCTGTCAATCCAAGTCACTGCCTAATTTTTATAAAAGGATATTTCTTCAAGGCATTAATTGCTTGAATGGAGTAAGGAAAGAGAATATAAATAATCATAGAATCATAGAATGGTTTGGGTTGGAAGGGACCTTTAGAGGTCATCTAGCCCAACCCCCCTACAGTGAGCAGGGACATCTTTAATTAGGTCACGTTGCTCAGAGCCTCGTCCAACCTGACCTTGAATGTTTTCAGGAATGGGGCCTCCACTACCTCTCTGGGCAACCTGTTCCAGTGTTTCACCACCCTCATTGTAAAAAATTTCTTCCATACACCCAATCTAAATCTACCCACCTTTAGTTTAAAACCATTACTCCCTGTCCTGTTGCAACAGGCCTTGCTAAAAAGATTGTCCCCATCTTTCCTGTAGGCCCCCTTTAAGTACTGAAAGACCGCAATAAGGTCTCCCCGCAGT
>VZTL01042443.1:5487-16094 GCA_013400535.1 Scopus umbretta | reverse complement strand
AGGGTGGGGGGGGGGGGAGGGGGTAAGAGCCTATATTCAAGAAAAAGTGGGTGCTGAAAGGCAAAACGGAAGAACAAATAGATATCTGGAAAGATATTATCTGTTTAATGTATAGGCTGGAAAAATACTAACCTTCAGGTCACATTCCTTTTTCTTTTCAGCTTCTCTCTATATTGTTCTCTTTAAATATTTAGAGATATTGAACTCATTATTTTTTTAGCTACTTCGAGCATAGAGGTTTACAACTATTTTGTAAGATGTTTTCCTCTGTTAGAATATATGCTACGGATATCAGAAAAATCAAGCTAGAGAAATGCTTGAAAAATGGGACTCCTTAATACATTACAAATGAAACTGAGTGCTAACTAGGAATGGAGGAAAATCATAACAGCTTACTCAGACTTGCCCATTTACCCAAGCTGTTCCTGAATTTTTCAGGATTTAATAAAACCAGCCCTGCATTGTAGTTGCATATGGTTTTGACTACCCCTCTAAGTTGAGGAAAAAAAAAAAAAAAAACCAAAACAAAACCCACCCTCCTTTAGAATCTACATCTCAGTTTCATTGTTATAGTTTAAAATGAAACAGAAGTCCACACTCCAGAAGAACCTATATAAAATCTATATAAAAATAGGGAGTGTATTATTACAGTCCATTGCTGACTCATATTTTCTATAGATTGGTGTAATTAAGAATCAGTGATAATTAAAATCTGTTCCATTTAAATTGTAATTAGGTAGAAGATAACAGCATATTGTTTCAGGTAACACTCTGCCAATGAAAGACTCCTTATTACTGAGAAAGTTCTTCAGGCAGGAAGACATAGCTGCCTGTTGCAAAGTCAGTTTGGCTATGCTCCAGAAAAATAGGTAAATGAATAAAACCGTAGCCAAGAAGACCGGAGAGAACTTTGAAAGCCAGGAGAAACTGCAAAAATAAGGTGCGGGAAAGAGGAAATAGGAACACAGACAGAGTAGTCACAGAAAACAACTTGGGTTCCTTTGCAGATAATGTCTTTGTGGTCAGACAATGTGTGTTTTAATGGCCATACATCTTTAAGTGTGAGTAATACAGATTGAAGAACTGCTCCCTGGAAAACAGCAGCTATGAAGATAGAGCCATTGCGAGCAAAACAGAACATAAGCCATCCCCCAGTTTCACGTTCCAGCAAAAAGAGGTGCTTTTATACGTGCCATTGACTACGAGAGTACTGATACATCGCGTGCCAAGGTCTGGTGTACACATTTTAAAGAGACTGCTGAAAAAAAATGGAGAGCTTACAGATGAGAGCTACCAAGATGTAGAGTTTAATCTCCCTAAGCTTATGAAAAAGGCTGAGCAGCAACCTGATTTCCTCTCTTCATGAGGAGAAAATAACAAGTACTAAATGGGGATGTTTATTCCAGGGAATAAAAGCAAAAAACCACCAAAGGCCAAAGATGCAGTCAAATTTAGAAATAAGGTAGACAACAAGGTGTGACATACTGCAAGTCAGACTAGGCAGGCCAGACAATCTAAACTCTCCTTTCTAGTCTTATATTAATTTACTACATTTATCAATAAATAAATGCCAAGGAAAGCAACTGCAGCAGAAGGAGATTAAAAGATGTAATGCACACTACACCAATGATCAGGGCTGTATGTGATAAGAATAGAGTTTGTTGGCTGCTTCTGAGGAGCAAATAATGAAAAAGATCATACCTGGGCACTTTAAAGTAGACCTGAGGGTACAGCTAATAGACATCTGTTCTACCTTCGTGTGAAAGCAGAGCTGGATACACACACAGCCAAGGACCTTGCAAGTACACTGACAGCTGGTGCAAGAGAGAAAAAGCTGAATTTTTAGAACTAGCCACACTTTGTGAACCTGCTATTACAATTTCAGGTTACATGGATAGGGCTAAAGAGCTTTACTGACACTCTTTTTCACAGAAGAGGGGGGTCACATACTGGCCACAAGTCATATAACACTTAGATCTGTCTCTACTGAGCTGCCAGTTAACCAGTCAATCCACACTGTGTATTTCTGCTTCTTTAGGAACATAACTTTGTACTTGTCCTTACTGAACTGCATCCTAATATTTCAGTGCTCCATTTCATCAAGATCCATTCTAATCCTGCTCCCATGGTGCTTAAAGCCTCTCCCAGCTTTAAGCATCTGCAAATTTTATAAGCATCATCCATATTTCATAAGCCAAGACAGTAATGAAAATATTGAATAATACTGCACCCAGAACAAATGTAAATGGATTCTACTTCATGCAGCCTTCCAGGTTGGCAGTAAGGAATGGATAACTACCTTCTATTATCATTTTCCAAATTATTTTGCACATACTTTGTAGTAGCTGCAAGATCTTTTTTTCACAAGGATTTTTTGGGGGAGACTACGTTTGGAATACCAACTTACTAACTTAAGTAATTTTTGTCAGTAATAGTTGCAGTAAGAAGAAATTCAAAGATTTGAGATTCTCAAAGCCATTTTTTCATTAAAAGCCATTCATGCTAAATATATTAAAAATAAATCCTACTGAGTATTTAATGTCCCAAAGAATACAGTGCTTTACTTACATATATTCCTTTGTAGAAAACAATAAAAATTGTAGTTTGTAGGCATACTTACCCTAATGACTAAGGAAAGATAAATTATTTTATTACAGAATATAAATAGAATTGTAGTTGCCAAAAGGAAAGAAAATAAAAATATACCCTCATGTGATTAAGTTATCCATAACAATCACTACTCCTTGCTTGCACTGAAAAGTCTCACTCACAGTTAGCAAGGATGTCCAATCCCCAGAAGGTGGAGCTAGTTAGCAAATCTAAAAGGATTGCATTGTTTTTTGAAAACGTAATATTTGTGAACGGACTGGTATATTCTCATGTTTGTCCTCCTATTTTAAAGCAAGTTTAATGTGTTAAGATAAAAATAAGAGGCGTATCACAGACCGAGGTCTAGGAAAAGACAGCTGAGGGGGTGGGGCAGAATCGATATAGCTGCTCAAACTTTGGTCTGTTAAAATCGCCATATGTCCCTTCTTACGCTGGATATCTTGTTGCAAATACTCCAGCAATATTATCAATCATGGTCATTCATTAACAATGCACAAATATCCATCAGAAGCACTTATAGCAAATACTGCAGCTTTTAAGTTGCTCCTTGAAACTGAGAAGCACTGTGAAACCAAAGTTTATGAAACAAAAAGAGGCACTGTATTTTGAAGCTTACTAGTAGATTCAGTAGAACTTGGAAAATAAAATTGTCTTGTATGCGAAGGATAAATATGGAATATTAAAGAAATTCATAAAGAGATATTATTTGTAAAGGAAGTTTCAAAATCCTGGTCTAAATTCAGGTTTAGATTATCAGATCTATCTTGCCACAACGTTCTTGACATGTGAGGATACTGCTTGGTTACAAGTCACTGCTTACACATCCAAAAGAGTTTGAGAGAGGTACAAGATGCCCTATAACTCCTCCTTCATGAGAAAACTGTCAATCAGCTCAGAATCAGTTGTTGCTGTAAAGAAGATGCAGGGGCCAACTATGGCTCAGGACCTCTACTTATAGAATCGTTAAAGTTGGAAAAGACTTCTGAGATCATCTAGTCCAAATGTCAACCCAACACCACCGTGACTACTAAACCATGTCTCGAAGTGCCACATCTACGTGTTTTTTGAATACCTCCAGGGATGGGGACTCCACCACCTCCCTGGGCAGCCGGTTCCAATGCCTCACCACTCTTTCAGTAAAGAAATGTTTCCTAATATCCAGTCTAAACTTCCCTTGGCGCAACTTGAGGCTATTTCCTCTCGTCCTATCACTGGTTACTTGGGCAAAGAGGCCAACCCTCTCCTCACTACACGCTCCTTTCAGGGAGTTGTAGGGAGCGATAAGGTCTCCCCTCAGCCTCCTCTTCTCCAGACTAAACAACCCCAGTTCCCTCAGCTGCTCCTCATAAGACTTGTTCTCCAGGCCCTTCACCAGCTTCATTGCTGGACACCCTCCAGCACCTCCATGTCCTTCTTGTCGTGAGGGGCCCAAAACTGAACACAGGATTCAAGATGCGGCCTCACCAGTGCCGAGTACAGGGGCACGATCACTTCCCTACTCCTGCTGGCCACACTATTCCTGATACAAGCCAGGATGCCGTCGGCCTTCTTGGCCACCTGGGCACACTGCTGGCTCATGTTCAGCTGGCCGTCAACCAGCACCCCCAGGTCCTTTTCTGCTGGGCAGCTTTCCAGCCACTCTCCCCCAAGCCTGTAGCGTTGCACGGGGTTGTTGTGACCCAAGTGCAGGACCCGGCACTTGGCCTTGTTGAACCTCATACAATTGGCCTCGGCCCATTGATCCAGCCTGTCCAGATCCCTCTGCAGAGCCTTCCTACCCTCCAGCAGATCGACACTCCCAATCTCCTACAGAGTACTCCTACAGAGACTGATGATAGCTTTGTAGAAGCTTCAGAAAGGGAATAGGAATAGAATAAATTATTGCTTTTGCGTTGAATGTACTCAAGGACTTGCACACATTTGACACTTCAGGTGTCAAATTTCTTTTAAGTTAAAATTGCAAGATTTACATCATCAGCACAGTGGAAAATCCTTTGAAAAAGACTTAAGAATTAACTGAATGAGTAAACTTCTCACAAAAGACATTACAAGCAAGAACATAAGCAACAGGGAGACTACAGGGTGACTGTCAGGTTGCTCAAATGGCAAGGACAGTCTCTCCTGTTTGGAATATTTAGCATCCAAACAAAAGAGTCAAAGCCTACTGATGAAGCAAGGAAACTCAATTCAAAAACCATGCTAGTCAGTCTTTGGAAAGGAAACTAAAACAAGACATAAAAGCCAAACACATTAAAATGGTAAATGGAAGGGTGAAATGAAAAGAACTACCACTACCACTATGCAGTTACTGTAAGATTAAAACGAAAGAGTACGTGCAGCACAAGCACTGAGTAAATACTCCACTTCCATTGCTGACAGGGCTGTGAAAGTTCAGTTTATAACAGGATTTGCCCTTTGGTTTCTAGAAAACGCCCTTCAGTCCCATGTTCTCTTAATCAACATACCTGCACAGACAAATGGTCTGCAAAGCACCCAGCTAAGCATTTTTACATGCTAATACACAAGTTGCAATATGTCAAACTGCATGTTAAATTTGATAAAGTTTGGCAGAAAAAGCTCCTGCTCTTTTCAAAATCAGACCCATTGAAGTGCTTATTAAAATGTGCTGGTAGTCAAACAGGAAAAGCCCTAAGGCTTTGGAATAGCACTCCTATCTCCTTTTGCCCTGGCATCAGAGAAAAAAGCCAATTCTGTCACTGCTGTCTGCACCACCTAAAAAAACAGTGGAAATCTTTGATGGCTTCAAATCACCTCAAAATTTAAATGGTATGAAGTTAAAAACTAAACATGGAATTAAAAGCAGAAGGAAGCATAACATTATATTCTTAAAGGAACAGAGGGCCCTAGAAACGTAGGTAACATCAGTTACCCATGACTTAACTTTTTACTGTAGCTAATCATTTATTCCCTTATTACCTGAACATGCAAACAATCTATGCTAGGATTGAAATAATAGAGCTCAAACAATGTAAATGAGGACTTCTCTTGACATCAAACTGTACATTAAACAAACTCTAATGTCTTAATGAAAAAGGCAAGCAAAACCAACCAACCAACCCAAAACACTAGTAACCACCTTAAAAACAGCTAGTGCAAACAGCATGAAATAATTAACCCACAGAGTCTGAATTTACTCACCTAGGTATAGGAAAATTCTTCTGATTTGTTTTTTTTTTTAAGCAAGCTTTAAAAACTGACTTAGTAGAGTTCACATATTCAACTTTGTACCATAAAAAGGTCAGCTTCCTACTTCATCTTGCCACTCAGCACTTGGAGTATGTAGCCCCCTAGTAAGCTCTTTGAGAAAGGATGAGGTTTTATGCTCCCACTTCTGCAGCATTCCACACAGGAACACCAAAAACCTGCATAAGTCTTCCTGTTTTTTCTGCAGTTAATATAAAAAAAAAAGAAGTCCAGAAATAGAGTTGATGCAAAGACAAGCTTAAGAGAACAGGAAAGAAAAATGTGAGGAAACGGAAGGGAAGAGTAAGTTTTTCAGAAGTGTTTTTGTTTCCTCCAAATAAATAATGTCTGCTACTCAAGTGAACACAGACCAAGGGAGAATTTTTCATCTTCCTGACTAAATAACAAACAGTAAAAGCTCTTCTTCTGAAGATGCAAACAAAACTAGAGCACAGTTTTATTTACGTTTCTACCAGCACTGCAGTGGGAGGGATGTGCTGAAAGGATGCTGTGCCCATCCCTAGGGCACTGAAAGACAGAAAGGTTTAATCTAGACTTACAGAGTCCCCATCGGGTATCAGATTATTCAAGAAAAATTAACTCACATATGCTTGTAGCAATGTCACTATGAACAGATGTTTTTCTTTGTTCCAGCTAGGGAATACGGCACCATTCCCCAGGTGCTCTTTGCTGCCTATGCTGAAGGTTACCATTGGCCAATTCATCTGCCCAGCAACATAGTTTATGGTTCTGTAATTCACTCCAGGCAAAATCCAGGTGCAATCACACTGCCATTTTAAATTGTTTGAGATAATGTGGTGGATTTTGTATGTAGCAAATTAGGGAGTCCTCCACAGAGCCAGTGGAAGAATGGCTGGGTGACAGTTCTGGTGGTGTGGTACAAGGAGCAGACGGAAGCAACAGCCTCTTTTAGCAGCACAGCTAAACACGGGGATCTGTCAGGGGCTGTATAAGCGTAAGAGCAAACTACTGTGTGTGACTGGCACCTCTAACGCTGCAGGACAGGCTTTCACATTCGGACTCCCATGGAAAATGTAAAGGCAAAAATAAAAAGAATGTAACATTGTCAAGTAGTTCTCCAAAACTGGCCTAGAGTTAAAAGAATAAAAAAACCGCCCTCTGCTTTAAAATCCATCTACTCTTCCTGATTTATCCTGCAAAGAAATCATAATCCTGCAACTGATGAAACCATAGCATGTTACCTTGGTAACTGATAACTCAAATCCAGTTTTATGAATACACTCAAAGGTCAGACTGCATGAAAAGCTCGGCTATGGAAGGTATAATTCATGTTGAAAGGTAAGCACAAGAAAAAGGTAACACTGATATTTCTGATTACAAAGATTCCATACAATAAGCATGTTGGGAAAAAAAGAATAAGATCACATGATGTCAACACTGAGACTGCAAATATAAACCTACCCTAGGAAGCTCTGAGTATGTGTTATGACAACTTCTATAGTTATAGGAATATGCTATTGCTCAAAACCATCAAATTATTGTCATAACATTTGCTACCATCTAAAATGAATACGTGTGCATTTCTTTGACATCTTTTTCACTCTTATAAGCTAGAAAAAAATTTGTATTAAACCAGTCACGTTCACCAATATAAGCAAACACTTCATCCCATACTTTAAGCCATACTTTTCAATGTTTTGGTCAAAACCCTAGGTACTCCCCATTTTTCTTACAAACTGAAGCACAACTTTCCTTGGGATCAACTCCAGCACTGAAGCAGTTTCAGACTTAAAGATCTATCTATGTCCATTCATTTGCAGTGTTAATGAAATACATTATGCTCAAATTATGGTATAATATATAATCGCAAGATAGGGCAAGCTTTTCATGTAGGTGATGTTTGTGAATTGTATGTAGCATAAAATTCTGTAATTTTAGAAACATATCTATGGGTGTAAACACAGTATGATTTTCTATCTAGGAAAAAGTTATGAATGTATACAACCAGGCTTCAGATATAAAATGGAGCAGAATTAAGGCAGAATTTATAACCCTAAACTTAGAATCTCAACCTCTGTGTAGGTGCTTCACGGTGCATCCTCAGGGCTTCATTGTCAAGAGAGGGAGGTGCAGAGAAAAACAAACATATAAACCCACACTCTCCTAGAGAAGTCAAGCATGAAAAATTCCAGCCCCAAAAGCAACGGCTTTGAAAACCATTAGGCAACCAACTTTGGCACACACCTGGATGGTTCTTCAGAAAGCTCCATCTTTTAAGTGAGTCCTATAAAAGAAAGTTATTTTCAAACGTCTCCATTTCTACATGACCTTGGAAGTCCTATAAGCTGTCAAAGGCACTGCACGACATTCTCATGAAAACATCATTAGGAAATGATGTCTTCTTCAAAAAGCAGAACATGAAAACAAAGCGATCTGCCCCACAAATCTCCTGCAGTTTCCATGTGAAGGGGTGTTGCAGAACACTCAGCACAACTCAACAGAAGCACTGACTCTGCTCTCACAGAAGGGCACTTGTACTGATTCAAGAGAAATAGGGAAGGCCCTGAAATGAGGGGAAAAAGAGAAGAATTTATTCCAGTGCCATAACATCTTGGTATTTTCTGTGTCCTTGGCCTGTCAGCTCCAGAAGACAACCCCTCAGCCGAATGAAACACACCTATAATTTTCTAACCATTACAATTATCAGTATTGCTTAGCAAGAGGTACCTTTCATTCTATTTGATGACTGCTTATTATAGTACTTAAAGGGAAGTAACTTTTAAGTTTTTTGGCTTTGTGAACCAAATGTTTCATTTGCCTCTGTAGGGTGTGAGCCTGAATCAAAGCTAAGAGCACACTTTTTTATAACTGCAATGAAAGACTCAAGTGGACTGGTTAAATATATCGCATGGCTTATACAGAATAACAGAGGACATGTTCAGGGTATTGAAGATGGTGACAGAAAATCTGTAAATATTGATGTTGCTAAGCATGTCAGAAAGCACCCAGAAAGAATTACCCTAATTCATGACCTTTTTCAGACTGGGGAGGGAGGGAGGGAGAAATCTGAAGTTTTTTTCCATAACTATGGAATATAGATAAAAAACAGTACATGTGTGTCTATGTACACACCCACAAAGGCACTGCAGTAACCTGGGGGAAGTTTGGGTGAAAGTGCACTACTCCTTTACTTGCAAAACATTTCTGAGAGACATATTGGATTTCTGCTAACAATAGCAGAAAAGCTTGTTAGCACCAGGGGGAAGAGAAGAGAGTTAGGCACAAGAACAAATACTCAATTTTGATCTTTTAATCAAAATCAGTATGCCTGGATTCACTTTCTAAAAATTCTTTCAAGTTGACAACTGCACCTACCTCACTGTTGAATACTTGTACCTTCTTATCTGAAAAAGGTCTGAAAAATGTAGAAAACTAACTGGGTTGACACTTTGCACCTGCAAGCCTTCACTAGAGGACAAAGATGATATCACATATCTCTCTAACATTATAGGGATACTTTTCTGGTAGACAGAAACTCAGAGAAGCAAACATATAAGAAATACTCTGGTCTTTGGACTATTCATTAAAAAAAACCAAACCAAACAAAAACCAAAAAAGAAATCCAAACCCACCTTGTACCACACCAACACATCTGGCACTGAAAACAAGGATTTCAGGATACCAACACAAATCTCTCATACTGGTAAAAGTGCTGATGTTGCAGCTGCATTAAAAAAATCAATACTACAACCAGAATCTGTTGCACGAAACTTCCCAGTACTACACAAAATATACAGAGCTGATTTTTCTTTTAATTCTTGTTATGCAAGAAAGACATAACAAATGAGTTCTAATAACTTTAAAACCCATGATATATAATTATGTAATGAAAATATGGGGGGAAGGACATGAAAAGGAAAATATAGGATAAAACACGCAATTTTTAAAAAAAGCCAAAATTATACAAAGCTCCATAAAATAAAGTGATTGTGGTTTTTCTTTTCTTTTTTTTTTTTTTTTTTTTTTTTTTGGGGGGGGGGTTTTTTTTTTTTTTTTTGGGTGGGNGGGGGGGGGGTGTTTGTTTTTTTAACTGAGGAGTAGCACAACGGTTAGTTCTAATTTTCTTATATGTGGACTATCGCCATTATCACTAAGGAGCTGTTTCATTTGTTGCAACACACTTGCACATCAGAAAGTCTCATCAGACTTATGAAGGAGATCTAATCTATGCTTAGAGAAAGCAACAAGGAATGTAGTCATAGGAGAAGATCAGAAGATTTGGTGACAAGGACCTGCGGTGGATAAAGTTTTCTTCACATCATCTCATGGAATCACTCTGCTTAGCCTTCAGTATTGACACAAATTGACAACTGTATTCAGGGGAAAACTGCATTTTAGCAAATCAGAAAACAAAAATCAGTATAACACTTCAGAAAAGTGGAAGGGTTTACAGGAGAATGACACTGAAACAGAAAGGCCACCTTTCCTTACAAGTTTTCTATGAGGTAAGAAACACTCCATTTTTTTTTCTCAAAATAGTATATTCAAGTAAAATCTAAAATAAATTAAACTACATCAGCCTTCAAAGGAAAACATTGTGGTTTCAAAAGGTTTTCATTGTAGCACAAAAAATTGAGCACGGCAAGCAGTTTGAGCACACAATGGAGCTGTAATTTGATAAATAGCCTTCCATCATTCAAGGCTACGGCTGTGCAAAACCTTGCTATCAGCACTCTCAAAGACACTATTGACCCTTCTCTATATAATTTTTCTGTGACTTTTTCCATTTTTCTTTACTCTAGTCAATGATT
>VZTL01042439.1:74590-90207 GCA_013400535.1 Scopus umbretta | reverse complement strand
TTTAAAAAAGAGAACAAGAAATTGTCCTACCTGGTTGCAAACAGCCAGGCATTTCTTCCAGTTTCTCCCAGCTCATAGCAGGTTTCCTGTCAGCTCTCTGAGGAGTCATCTTCCTGGCATAAGGAATTTGGGGCTTTTTTCCTCCTAAGGAGTTGTTCTCACTACCAAGGCTCTCCAATAACATTTCACAGGTGAAACCCCAAGTTCACCCCCCTGTTTCTACACAATTAGCAACAGATGTGAGCCAAAACCTAGAACATGGCATTTTGAAACCCAGGGCTCCCTAAACCACTTGCTTAGTCTCACTCAATTTTTAGAGTCAGGTGGCTTCACTTAACTACCAGAGGGGATGCCATCGGCTTACTTGCTGGTCTGTGGGCAGACGGGTATCTGGGCCCCTGTCCCGTACCGAGGGCCCGCTCCCATTACACCAGCGTATTCCCTGTTTTTCAGATGTGGACGAGTGCTCTTCAAATAACGGTGGATGTGGACACACATGCCAGAACCAGCTAGGGTCTTTCCAGTGCACCTGCGAGATTGGATACAAACTGGACGAAGACCGAAGGAGCTGCATCTGTAAGTGCAACGCCCGTGCTGCTGCACGGCAGGCTACCTGCCCCTCGCCCTGGCGTAGCCTCCCCTGCGCACGACCCAGCCGAGCCAGGACCAGCACCCGCGGAGCTCATTAGCCCCACACACGACCTCTTCCAGCTTTCTCACCACACTTACTACTGCTAGCGGTGGAAAGGACTCGCACCACCAGTGGAAAGCTTTCCCCTGACAGGACCAGTGCTATTTCAGCCACATTACACAGCACTTTCCAAAGCAGCGTAGGGGATTTTGGCACAGCTACACTTAAAATAGTCTGCAGGGATGACTCCACATTAACCAGCAAACCAGAACCCTTTCCACAATTGCTGGCCTCTACAGTTTGTCCTTATAAGAAATAATAGATTTTTTTTTGAAGCAGTAGCATCTTTATGGCACCACCAACCACGCTATCACCCAGCTTACTCACTCGGTAGGGCAGCCAACACCCCGCTTGCTCCACCTAAGAACCCCCAGCAGCATTGCCCAGCTCCCTGGAAAGACTTTCTGAGGTCTGGACCCAGGAGAGCCACACTCGATGCCTCCCCACTCCAGTAAAATACCTGAGCCTCCTCTGCCCCCCTGGCTTTTATAGGCTCTGCAGCCCCTGCCCTGGCTCCCAAAGGTGCCTGTGCTTACCTTGATTGCCTGCCTCTTAACCCTTGCCTACCCAGCAAGGAAGGGAAACCTATAGCTGTGTCTGATCGATACGCTTTCCAAAAGCAGAACCAAGCTGAAATGCATTGCTTAATTTTGTTGGGTGGGCAGTCTTGTTCAATTTTCCAGAAAAGAATTAACTTACCTGAAAACTCAAAGAAACTGAGTGGCTCTGGTCAGAAAAACAGCGGGGCAAAGGTGATGGAGTGGGGACAAGCACAGTTACCTGAGAAGCCAGAGCTGGGTGTCAAGGTTAAGATCAAAGCTTCTCCCATAGATTTTGACGTCACTTAGCTGGCCCATGCCCATTGTAGCCAAAATGAACAAGCGAACAAGTTGCAAACATTTTAGAGGTGTCAGTATAGAGATCAGTGGTGCAAACTGTGCCAAACCAGACGCACCAGCTCTGTAGATGTATTTCTGGTTTCCCTTTCTTATTACAGAGTTCTGTCCTACCATTCACCTCCTAGACATCTTGTCTGTTTTCCTGCTCTGACATTGTCATCTCCGTCACTGCTTCCCTAGCTATAGAGGACCCTGTGGAAGCTCTGGATGCTCAGCGCCCCGTTATCCGCCCAATCCCTCATGTTGCAATCCTGCGAGATGAATTTACCCAGCTCTTTAATGATGACTATGAAGAAGAGGAGGAGGAGATGGAAGCAAGAGGAGAGCACACACTTTCAGAAAAATTTGGTAGGCGTTTTGCAGCACTGATAAATGGCATGCTTTGTCTTCAAAGTCTTCAGGGTCAATTGTGCATGCTGGGTTTAGTTGTGTCTGGTGAGCGTACTCATAAGACTTGTCGAGTACCTCTTCTATGCACACAGACCCTGTGTCACAACACAGATGTGCTTCGCTTTGCCGCAGGCTGTGGGAGGGCAAACCCAGGGGGTTTCCTCTGCCCAGATTCTCCGAGATGCTGAGGCGGCCTCGGGGAGGGCTTTTCACCCGCAGTGCCTCTTGTTGCAGTCTGCCTGGAGCACACGTTCGGCCCCGACTGCAGCCTGACCTGCGAGGACTGCCAAAACGGAGGCACGTGCAACGCGGAGGAGACCGGCTGCGACTGTCCGGCAGGCTGGACCGGCATCCTCTGTAACCAGAGTGAGCGAGGCTGGCGGGCAGCGGGCGAGAAAGCTCCTCTTGTCCCTGCTCCAGGATGCACGGAGGCAGCGGCTGCGCGCGGGGCTGCGGCAGCCGGCTGAGCCTCGCCTCTCTCTCTCGCCCCAGCCTGCCCGGCCGGCACCTTCGGGAGGAACTGCAGCCTGGCCTGCCGCTGCCAGAACGGCGGCACCTGCGACCCCGCCACGGGCGCCTGCCGCTGCCCGCCCGGGGTGGCCGGCGAGCTCTGCCAAGACGGTAAGCCTGTGGCTCTCCGTCGCCCGCTTCGTGCAGCAGTGAGGGCAATCCCCTTCCTTATTGCCACAGCCTGCAGCAAGGTGCGAGGACCTGGCGGGGTGCAGGATGTCTTTCTGTCTCTCTTAACGTGTTACGAGCGTTTGCCGTAATTTGGTAAGCGGCTGTTGTGGCCACCTCTGATGCCACTCTTTGGTGTTCCAGCTGTGCTTCTCTGAAGCCTTAAAACGTTTTCCACAGACTGACTTGCGCTGCTCCCTTGGTAGCTGTTCACTGAAAGCGTCTTTCAACTCTTTCATTGAACCGTCCCAGTGTGAGGGGCTCCATCCGACTCGGTGGGTCACCTAGTGTTGTATGGAAAAAAGTCTTTTTAATAAGGAAAAGACAGTAAAGGGGATTCTTCACCCACAAAACAGTGCTCCAGGTAGTATGCCTTGTCTTTGCATGGGAAGACCTTTGCAGTCCCCGTTTGCTACTTGGCCGTGACTGCGGGCAGCCATCTGTATGTCGCTGGACATTGGGTGGTGGACACGGGAAAGAGCATCAAAAATGGATGTTCGACGGTAAATTTACAGAACCGTGGAGGTATTTTCCGCTGAAGAAAAACCAATGCATTGAAAAGTTGTGACACCAGTAGTGACCCAAAGTACTGCAAAAGGAGGTGTCACTTGCTGTTGGCAGGTGTGTGTTCTCCCAAAGAGTTAAACTCTGGGGGACATAATCTAAAAACACAGAGAGAGTGAGACAGTAAGAGAATCAGAGCAGATGACTTCAGACAAATGGTTAGGAGCATCTGGGAACTGTTACAGAAGGAGGAGACTGAAGCAGAACGTAAATGAATGCAAGAGATACCCCGACCTCTTCTCACTGTAGGAAGGAGGTGATTGAGGGCTACAGAGAAAAAACAGGAAAGTGAGATTAAAATAAGCAATGGAGAACTGATCTGTTGTCCCAGGGTGGCATTTCCTCTGCTCAGGCTGTCTGCTCTCCTCATACGGGAGAAGGCATGTGCTGCCTGGACAGATGCTGGCTGGAGCTTTCTGCTGACATGGTCCGTCTGCCACATGCTTCTAATAGTAAGATCTTTAGCACAGCAGAGAAAGTACAATAACATTACTCCCTTAGTAGTGCAAATATGACTGCTATTTACCAATAGCAACAGCCTCATGCGTTGCTTTCTCAGATGTGAAAAACATGACTTCTCAGAGCCCTGCAGGGTGGGTTTCTAGCACAGCCAGCGTCACCGTTTCAAGCGGGGTGCAGAGCTGATGGGTGCCCTCGAGGCACCTCGCACGGCTGCAGGGTGGCAGCAAGTGAAGTGCAGTGTGCACGGGCAGGAGACCGCTGACACAATCTGGTTTTGAGCCGATGCAGGGAGTCTGATCGCGCTCATCGTTGCCTTATTGCGTAGAGACACGAGCACGTTCCTGGTCAGAAAATGAGCAGCCGTCTTTGCAACACTCGCTGCATCCTTTGTCTGTGTTCATTTCTGAAGTTATATCGCTTTGATTTTGGTATGTTTTTCCTGTGGTCTGATGGAAATAAAATGGCAGGCCGAAATTGGGTCATCTTCCCAGAAAATCTCTCTTTGTTACTAGGGTGCCCTAAAGGATTTTTTGGGAAACAATGCAGGAAAAAGTGCAACTGTGCCAACCGGGGTCATTGCCATCGCATTTATGGAGCCTGTCTGTGTGATCCTGGCTTATATGGACGGTACTGCCATTTAGGTATGCTTGTCCTCATCTTTTTTACGAGATACAGGTTAGTCTTAGATTACGGCCCTTCTAGGTACCATCCCTGGGAGGGGCCAGCGCTGGGTGGCAAAGCTTCCGTCCCTTGCCCTGTGTCATTTGGCTTCGCGGGTTGCTGACCAGCTCTTTCCCTCCGCATCCAGTCTGCCCGAAGTGGGCGTTTGGCCCCGGGTGCTCCGAAGAGTGCCGCTGCGTGCAGCAGAACACGCAGGACTGCGACAAGAGGGACGGTTCCTGCCGATGCAAACCCGGCTACCGTGGCGAGCGCTGTGAGACGAGTGAGTTACCAAGAAGCATTCGCGGAGCATCCCCCTTTCTCCTCCCACAGCATCTTGCCCCCTAACTCATTTTCTCGGAGGAAAGCTTGGCTCTCTTTCCACCCTCCTAAGACCATCTCGGCTCTTGTTATTTAGTCGCGGAATGAAACTCGCTGTCAAGCTCACTGACGTTAAGTTAGCAGGCAGAACCCGCACGGCTGGGTGGGAGTGCCCGTAAATGTGGATGGTGGACCTCATCCAGCCTGCTGCGCCCAGCCGTCAGCTCGCGAGGGTGCTGGTCAGTGCCTGTCGCTGTGAGCTGGGGCTGCCCGATCTTCCAGGGTCAGTTGAGTAATGCCAGATGTTCTTTCTTTTTAATTATGCTTGTTAACAGACTGTGACCCTGGCTATTATGGGGATGGCTGCAAGAAGAAATGTGGCTGCTCTCCAGAAGTGTCCTGTGACCATGTCACCGGAGAGTGCTGGAGAGAGTGTCCCCGAGGCTACCATGGGGAGAACTGCGATCAAGGTAAGGCAGGGGCCCTGCGAGGCCGCTCTAAGCCTGCTGTAAACTCATGATTCCTCACACACACAAACTTTTTCTTCACCAATCTGCATGAAAGGACTTCCAGAATTCCTCCTGTGCTCTCTCAGGCCCCCTGGCCCACTGCAGTTGATCTTAATGAGTGGAAAGCTGAAATGGCAAGAGCTGCCATTTGCGGGTCTTTGTAAAACGCCGCAATCTCTCTGAAGAGGGGAAGCGGGATTTCTTGTGCATAATGAGTCTTAGTCAAAACAGGAGAACAAGGGCTTGCTTTCTCCTGCCACTCAGGCATCTCTGCTTTTGTAGATGAAGGTGATAGAGATCTAGTTATCTCCCCCCCCGCCTTTGATGTCTTTTTACTTCCAGGCAGACAGTGCCCAGCAGAATGGCATTGTATTTTCTGCTCCGTTCTCAATTTTATATTGAAACTCTCTTTGGTCTTCAAGTGGAAAGGAAAATTTTATATTTCATTTACATTGGGATTTAACCTTTGGCCTCTGTGTCAACCTCCTAGAGCAGTTTTCCGCTCTTCACGTAAAGGGCCAGTTGACAGTACGGTAACTGATCTGCGCAGCTCTGGGCGTGCAGTGTACTGCTCGAGCTCTGAGGGCGCAGCTTTTCAAGACCTTGGGAGATAGTTGGGGTGTCAGAGAGCTCGACTTTCTTTGTGCAAAGGTGTTTTGAGTGAACCTAATGGCAGTGAGTCATTGGCACGAGGTGATGATTGCAGAACACGAACATGGTTCTTGGAAAATAATAACTTCTGCCAGCCTCAGAGCCGATCAATGACTGAACAGCCAACCTCCTGCTCCTGTGAGTTGTCTCCATCTGGGTCACACTTCCACTGGCCAGATCCAACAGAAAATGCAAAAAGCTGAACTCTGGAAGTCCACGCTTTAAAGACACGCTGCATTCAGAGAAGACACACCACATTAAGGGGCTTGCGGTGGTCAGCATCTGAATTTTGATTCAAGCAGCCCAGGAGTTTCTGCGCTAACTTACATTTAACCAAGCACTCCATCCACACCCAACCCAACAGTTATAACTATTAACCTAATTAAGCTGCTAGCCCATGATTGTCTTGCATAACACCACAACTGGTAGAATGTAGCCAGCCTGTTGGTCAGAACAAAAGCTGCAGATGCTCACCAAAAGTTCTCATGCAAGCACGTGCTAACAGTTAAATAGCCTGAGGAGGAGAGATGCGAGCAGCTTCTGTGGGGCTTGTGCCCCCTCGCAGGGGTCCCGGCAGCCCCGGAGCCCCCGCAGCGTGGTGGGATGCTGCTGCCTCCAGAGCCCCGCGGCGCCTCGGCACGCTGGGCGCTTTCGGTCAGGATATTTTTAAAAAGAATAAGAACGGCGCTCAAGCCTGTAGGGGGGAGTCACAGGAAATAACACAAATATTTGTATAGAAATAGAAGGCTCTTGGCTGTTGTTCGGATCTGGCAGTTATTAAAGGGTGAAGACAAACATCTGCCATCAATTAGCAAAGAGGAGGAATAACAAAAACTCCACTGTGCCACTTGAAATCTACGCGCTGGTGTGCTTTTCCTCCATGATTTGTGAACGCTCGTGTGCGTGCATCTGCCGAAGCCTTACGAAACATTGGCTTTGGCGAACGAGACGGACTGGTTTTTTGGGAGACTTGGATAGGATTTGAAGATCTTTGGGTCTGAGGCCCTCAGTCTGCACGTAATTAGCTGGCTGCTAAATTGTGTCATGGGGTATAAAGAGCAAACCGAGCTTTCCGATGTCAGCGGGACCACCCTGGCATTCAGAGCAGAGGGAAGGGAAAGCGCTTACTCCTCCTGCGGATGGGGCTGCTCCTTCTTTATTGCTTTACATCAGTGTACCTGCTGCAAATCTTGCTGCTTCTTAAAAGCCTGGTTTCCGGATTCCAGAGGCATTCAGCCAGGGCCGTAAAGAGCCCTCACGGCATCTTATGAAAGGCCAGGGATGGTATGGGCCTCGGGGCTGTGAACCCAGTGTTCTGCACCCCAGCACGGAGAGAGTGGCTCCGGTCATGGCCCGTGGGAAGAGCACGTGTGTCTCGGAGGCTGAGGGAAAGCGCGTCTTTCCTGACCCGTTGGCAACGCTGTCGGTGCCTGCAGTGGTGCTGCAGCACGGCCGGCTGCAGCTGCTGCCCAGGGCACAGTGAGGGAACGGGTTCTTTTGGGGAATCATGTTCACGGTTTGGAGACCGGTTTGGCCTCAGCTGTTGGGTGCGTGATCGGCCGCTCCTCCATGGAGAAACACTTGCTGAAAGTACAAGCAACAGCAGCAAAGCGATAGGCGAACAGGCAGATAAATGTCGTGGTGTGAAACGCGGGAGGCCCCCGCTGCAGTGACCGGTGCGGCTAACAGAGCGGTCACAGCCAGGCCCACGGACACCGTCTTCCTCCAGCCTGGGAACCTTTCACAGACGGGCTTTTCCGCACAGAGCCGGCGGCTCCTGTGGTGTGCGGGGTCCGATCGGTGACACGCTCTTGGAAAAGGCATCTCGGGAGGGGGCCGTTTTCACACTGCTGTTTTCGATGCAGAGTGTCCGGAGGGGAAGTTCGGGGCGGGCTGCCGGCGGTCCTGCTCCTGCAGGGGAGCGCCCTGCGACCGGACCACGGGGCAGTGCCTCTGCCTGCCAGGCTGGACGGGACACGACTGCGGCCAAGGTGAGGAGGCAACAGGAGCAATCGTGCCGTGGTAGGGATTTAGGCGTGTGGCTGCTATTTTCCTCTTGCTAATATTCGTTTTAAAAACATCTAGAGCAATTAGAATCGTCTTCATGGAAAATGAGAAAAAATGCAGCTTTTGATGGCAAGTCTTAAACAATAGCCTCAGCTAGCTCTGTTGTTGAAGCTGAGTGAAGTATGAGGAAGTAAACAACGTAAACAGTAAAAAAGACGAAGGTATTTTTGGTTGTTGCAGTCCTTACCATAGGAAAGGAGTCTTTCCTCACTGCTGTGTATTTGGAATTGCCTTCGCCATATTACCCTTTAACTGATGGAGAACTAGAGAGTCCTCAGTTAAAACCTTTTCCATGACTATGCAGTATTGCAGCAGCTGGAAGATATTAGTCAGGTGCAGATGTGCTGCTCCTAATAGTTTGACCGGGCAATAATACCACCCGTGCACCGTGCTTACCATCCATTTTGAACTGACTTTTTCCCAGGCCCTGGAGCAGCTTAGGAGCAGTTAAACAAGGCTTCTCACCCCACTTTTATCAGTTCTTCACCTCTTGCTTCTCCTTTGCAACTAAAAGCAGAGCTGGGAATGCTGACAAACGTGCTGTCCAGCAGTGTGACAGCAGCTGCAAAGACCCTTTGCCGTCAGCACCATTTCCTAGCAAGTAGCCCTTGTAGCTCCCCACAAGTAGATGTGAAGCCAAAATTGCCATGCAGGTACTGGAGTGAGATCAGAATAGCACTCCCCAGGGCTGCCACGCTGTTTATAAAACAAAAAAAGCAATGTTCTCCTTGCTAGTAGCCATGTATTGCCAAACAAAAGCCCGCGTTTTCCATGAAGCATGGGCATAAATGAGAAAAGGGAGCTGTTGCTGTGCACCAGAAAATAGATGTTTCCCTCTTACGCCTTGGCTGTGATCCCAATGGTTGTGTGTCCTCTCTCTGCCCGCGCTCCAGCTTGCCCTGACGGTCGCTGGGGACTGGGCTGCCAGGAGATATGTCCTGAGTGCGCAAACAACGCCAGCTGCGATCCCGCCACGGGAGCCTGCCTGTGTCCACCCGGCTATACCGGCCCTCGCTGCCAGGACGGTGAGTGCTGTCTGCCGTCGGGTGCCTCATGCCCGAATGGCTGTCTCCAGCAGGAATGAGGGTTGTTTAGGCTGACCTGGAGTACGGCTCCAGCGAGCAGAGCAGCCAGCTATCGGCCAGGCACCGCCGCGCTCATCAGAGCAGGGCTTAGCGCCGTGTACGCCGCTGTTGCCTCACACGCTGGGGCACGGGCTGGGTTCTTCCCTTGAAGTCCCTCTAGTCCTGTCTTCACAGTGGCAACTTTTGCATCGGCGGAAGGGGATATAAAACCCTAAGCCCCTTGCCTCGTTCGGCCCAGAGCCGAGCATACTTGCTCGGACAAGGAGCGTTGTTGCTCGTGGCAGCTCCGCAAAGCACGCTGTGCTACCCGTCGGGTCTGCCGGGAGGAAAGCCCTCGCTTCGGTGTTACAGCCGGTTGCAGTCGGTACGTGTCTGCGTTGGCAGTGTGTCCGCCTGGCTGGTTTGGCCCAGACTGCCAGCTGAGCTGCAGCTGTGGGAACGATGGACATTGCCACCCTGTGACGGGGACGTGCAGCTGCGCACCTGGCTGGACGGGGTATAACTGTCAGAGAGGTATTGTGCCCGCTGGTTATTGTCTGCTGCTCCTGGAAGATGCTGACCTGTGCAAAGCTACACTGTCGTTTGCTTCATTCTCATCTTCATGCTGTGCCTCTGCCAGAACTGAAATCCTTTAGGTTTCTCTGCTCTGTCCTGCCAGTGCCGCTGGGTGCCGCTTGCTTTTCTGTAGTGGGCTTGCTTGCAAAATGAATTCACCTCAAATACGTGTTAACGTATTACCTGCTCTCACTGTCCCACTGGGTCTTCTGAGGACCTACAGCCGTGCTTGCCCTTCTGCCCAAGTGAGCATTTGTAATCAATGGAAATAACCCTGAGGAGCGGGCGGCACTGTGCCTGTGCCTTTGCTCGCTGGAGAAGCTGAGCAAGTGGAGCCCAAGCCATCAACGGCCCGTTGCCTCCTGTGTTTCAGCCTGCGATGCAGGTCGCTGGGGCCCCGACTGTGCTCACACCTGCAACTGCAGCAACAGCGACGGGAGCTGCAGCGCGGAGACTGGGCAGTGCGTCTGTGAGGCTGGCTACACGGGCGGCCGCTGCGAAAAGAGTGAGTGCTGCCAGCGGGCTGCCCTGCTCGCCTTTAAGCCGAGCCAAACGCTGTAGATTTGTTTTCTGGGGGAAAGGCATCGGGCAGGCACTCCAGAAGGCTTCTTCTGCCTTCTCCCTGTAAAGGTAGCGGAAGAAGCCGTGGTACAGATTTCTCTGTCGGTGCTCAATCACAGAAGTTCGGTCCCCGTACCCTGTCTGTGATGTTGCCAGCCCAGTCCTGTCCTGAGGGTGGTCGGGCGACCCGGGCACATGTCTGTAAGGGGCAGGGCAGAGCCCACTAGTCATCGTAAAAACCCAGCTGCCAGATACTGTATTTGCATTCAGCGCCTGAGCTCCTGCCTTAGCATGGCTTCCTGGGAATGCCAGGAAGGGACAGGCTCCTCAGTCTCATCTGATTCTGCTTGCTAGAGTGCCCGGAAGGATGGTTTGGGCTGAGCTGTCGACACCGGTGTCAGTGTGACAACGGGGCTGCCTGCGACCATGTCAGCGGGGCCTGTACTTGCGGCCCGGGCTGGCGAGGAACCTTCTGTGAGCACGGTGAGCACCTTCGCCGGGGGACCCAGCGCTGCCAGCGGCTCCCCTGGACCACGGTCTCCTTGCCAGCGGGGTCTGCGCTCCTTGTCTGACTTCATTATCCCATTACAGCAAAGAGCATCCCTCAGGATGGTGGTGGGGAAAACTGCATGTCCGCAAGCTGCTAAGTCTCTGCTTTTAATTATGAAGGGAAAATGTCTAGGGAGGGAAAAAAAAAGACTAACAAAATGTAAACAAGGAGTAAATACACAGCTGCCTTGGTCGCCTGTGTGTGTACACACCTTGCACATGGGGTCTTGGAGAGGCCCCAAGAGTTCTGGCTCCCGCACCAATCTGCTTGGTGGACAGAAACCTAGCACTGTTGCTCTTCTGATGCACCACAGCCTTGTCCTGTAGCTTGGGTGTCCATAGTGGACAGACATCCAATATTCTGCTGCCCTGCCAGGGTGAGAGCCATCAACCGGTGGCTGTCACGCTGGTGCAGCATTGCATTGACATAAAAGGCCACCAGCAGGTGTCTCTTCTCTGCTGGGAGGTTTCCAGCTCTCTGTATAGGCATTTTGTGGGGATTTATCTTTCGTTTTCCACAGCCTGTCCTGATGGATTTTACGGACTGGAGTGCCGGGAAGCCTGCGACTGCCTGAACGGCGCCCGCTGTGACCATGCAACGGGCCGGTGCCGCTGCCCCCCTGGCTGGGACGGCCCCCGCTGCGGCCAGGGTAGGCATCGCTGCGGCCGGGCGCCCACCCTCTGCGGCTGGGGACGGGATGGAGCGAGGCAGGAGCTGCCCTCCACGAGGCACACTGGAGCCCTCGCCGTCTCTTGCGCTGCTAGGTCGTAGAGCCCGGAGGTTTAGGTGTCTGTTCCCCACGTGTGATTTTTCTCCACGTGGAAGTTAAGTCTGTGTGTCAGAGAAGCGTTTGGTGTCAGAGAGGGACTGGGGGTGCTCTGGCTGAGCATGCTGTTGCTGAATGTCATGAGGGCTTGGGCATCCGGCAGAACGGTTTCCAAGTAGATATAATGATGTGACATTGATGGTAACAGCAGTGTCTGTGTTTGCATGTCAGACGCCTGTAGAGTACAGCTGTTATTTCCCCATAGCACCATAAAAACCAACTTACACAGCTGTGCCAGTCTTAGTTCCTCTCCCAGACAAGTGCATTTAGGATGGTTAGCAGGATTCTGGCTGATGCAATTCATACCCGCTGCCTAATGGTTCTGCCCGCTTCTGTCCGCTCCCACGAAGTGTGCCAGGAGAACAGGTACGGCGAGAACTGCAGCCAGGCATGCAACTGTTTCAACAACGCTACCTGCAACCACGTCAGTGGCCGATGTCTCTGTGCGGCCGGGTGGACAGGACCCACGTGCCAGCAAGGTAACACACCTTACGGTAGCTTCCCAACCCAGACTGCTTCCGCTGCCAGCGTGCGGTAGGACTGCCATTTCTCTGGGTGGGCCAGAGTTTTCAGCGGAGTAGCAGCTGCAGAAAGCGGAGACAGTTACGATAGCCAGGCAAGATTGCACGTAAGATCGTACTTAGCTGCACAGTGCTTCTTGATTCATTTGCGAAGAGGGAAGCCGAGACTTTGCCTTCTCCAAGAACACCAGAAATTGCACTGACTTGCAGTTTCATAGCAGCACACGGAGTAAGGGCTTGCTCGTCCGCCGCACTGAGCATTCAGACACCGAGTCAGCGATGCCTTTAGGCACGGCTCGGTGAAACCGTGCATGAGAACAATTATTCATGTGCTTAAAATGGCTTGCTTTCTCTGCCAAGCCCTGGCGCTGTCTGGGTCTAGGAGAGGATGAGGTTCTGCAGCTCGGACCGAAGGCTTAGGTTCCCCACTGAGTGCCTCTCCTGGCTGCTGAACTCACCCAGCCTTTTTGCTTTTGCGTATTGGCCACCACCAGAACTAAGAAGGCTCTAAAGAGATCAGGCACCCTGTGTCATCGCTGCCTCTTACCTGAGCAGGTTAAAACACCAGATGCCTTTATGTGGGCAGCTAAGCAGCCTCAGGGGGTCGTTGGCTCCTCTCCCTGCCTCTCATCGCAAGCGACAACGGCTTCATTTCATGTATGGGTCCCTCCGCCAGTCGCTCTGGCAGGCTGCCAGAGGCGTGGGGTTTGCTTTTGGACCTGTGTTCTGACTTGGGTCTTTGGCCTGCTTTTCCCTCAGCGTGCCCGGCAGGTTCCTACGGAAGGGGCTGCCGCCAGCGCTGCCTCTGCCAAAACGGTGGCACGTGTGACCCCGCCACAGGGCTCTGTGCTTGCCCCGAGGGCTGGACGGGGCTGGCCTGCGAGCTGGGTGAGTAAGGTGTGTTGGCAGCGCTGGGAAACCGGCTCTGGCACAAACCTGCCCTGTTTTGGACCTGTTTGCCTCCGAAGGCGGCGGGGGGTGATGTGCACGGCACCAGTGGTGCGCACCCACGAGCAAGGGTTCGCGTGCGGGGAGGTGGGCGTCAGGGCGGCGTTTCACCGTGTGCCTCCTCCCAGAGTGTGCCCAGGGACAGCACGGGGCAGACTGCCGGCAGCGCTGCGAGTGCCATCACGGGGGGCTCTGCGACCGCCAGAAGGGCCACTGTGTCTGCCAGCCTGGGTGGACGGGCGAGAAGTGCGAGAGCCGTAAGTGGGGCACGGGGATCCTAACCATGGCTCCCGTGCGCTGCATCAGTGTCCTGGTGCCGCACAAGGGGCTTCTGGGGGCCGGGGGGGTTTTAAGCAAAGACGTAACATTTGGATTTCAGCGCTGCCGAGAGAGCTCGCGCGTGCCGTGATTCTGGCTGCCTGCCCTGGTTTGCCCACCGCTGTGCTTTCTGCTTTCCTTTGAGGGCTGTCCTAAAAGCGATGGTGCGCACAGAGGCCACCCAGCAGCCTGCGATGGTGCCGGTGGGAGAGCGATGGGCTCCCTGGAGGCAGAGGCCCCCAGGCATCAGCGCAAAGCCACAGGCTGCGAGCAGGGATGCAAGGCAGGGCAACGGTCCCCCCCGCCTCACCTGCCCGGTGAAACCAAAAAGCCGAGTGAAGATCTTCCTCCATTTTGTTTAAGAGTAACAAAAGATCACCTCCTTTCCATTCTTTCTTCTACGCTTCCCTGTATTGTACTGACCCTAAATGCCTAGCTTGGGTCTGAAGCCCCAGCAAATACTTACGCCTGCCATTTGGCAGGCTCCTGTGTTCACCTTGTCTTTAAATGTAACGCATACCCTGGCAATCCCTTTACTATGAGGAAGTGTTGAAAAGGCTGTTGGCCCTCCTAAGAGCAGCAGCAGGGACTTCACTGGTATCAGCACACCAAGAAGAGGTCCACAAGCTTCTTCCCTTTCAGGGGTCATGACACCTCAGCCTGGCGTATTCCAAATATTACGGTGTAAAAGGCCAGTGCCATTACTTGTCAGCTGAAGTCGGGCATAAGGGAGCTGCCACCGCGGCTGCGGCTGCCATCAGCCACATCACCGCGCTCTCAGGTTTCCTGCCCGGGAATGTCTCCTCTGCAGAGGCCGTCACAGTTCGGCTGGCAGCTGAGACTTGGCCACAGGGTTGAACCTGCAGCTCACCTCGCCGGCCGAGGGCAAGGAGCGGGGTGATGCCGCATCCTCAGGCACTGCATCCCCTCCCAGCGCCGTGTCATGCACTTCCAAAACCCCACACCTAGGACCGCCCGGCAGCAAGGTCCCCTGTCACGAGGCAGCGTTAAGCTGCCGGGATGGGGATTACAAAGGGCAGGCGTTCGGAGGCTTTGGCTTCCAGGTGCCCCTGTGGTTCTGGCCATCATTCCCCAGGGACTTTTCCTGCCTCACCCTGCCCACTGTTGCTTGCACTGAGCTCACCCGTGGGTTCACTTTTATAATTTCTTTCAGTATACATGAATTAAAAAACCCACCCACAAATGCAGAAATTATATGATTTTTTTTTAAATTTTTTTTTTTTTTTAAAGCTAGAATCATCTCCTTGGCTTCCCCCAGCGCTGTTTCAAACAGCGTGTGTGTGCAAATACCTGCCCATCTGTGCACAGTGCAGCCACGCTCCCGCCGCAGCTGCGTGTACAAACTTGGCCCTCGCGTGGACAAGCAAGCTGTTCGGGCAGGTGTACGAGGACTTACGGATTTTTTTTGCATTCATTCATGAGACAGAAGCGAAAATGAGGCTCACAGGTTTTGTGCATGCAGTGCTAACCTCTGCATAATTCTGGTACTGCATGCCTAAAGTGAAGTGCATGCCTACAGAAACCGCAGCGAAACAAGACTCACGTCACCTTCGTCGTGTAA
The DNA here is from genome assembly GCA_013400535.1 of Scopus umbretta. Taxonomy (NCBI): domain Eukaryota; kingdom Metazoa; phylum Chordata; class Aves; order Pelecaniformes; family Scopidae; genus Scopus; species Scopus umbretta. The sequence continues at coordinate 75,369 of VZTL01042439.1, read as the reverse complement.
CTTGCTGTCTCTCCCATGTTTACATCTCTGAAGCTTGTCCAGAGGGGCTGTTCGGGACACGCTGTGAAGAGCACTGCGACTGTGGGGACAACGTGTCGTGCCATCACATTACTGGCGCTTGCGATTGCCCCCGTGGCTGGCGGGGCCGGCGCTGTGAGAAAGGTGAGCCAGCACCCTTTCGGCGGCACGGCCTCCAGACGCCACCGGGCTCACCCCTAGCTCAGGGGAAACCGAGGCTCCTTCCAAAGTCTGGGAAGGAGAGAAACTTCTTTTTTAGTAAGAGTTACAACCTGGGGGAAAACGTCTTGAGGAGCTGACAGCCTGCCCCCAAAGAGGCATTTGGGTTGCTGCAAGAACTGCTGTCTAGCTGGCTGCTGCGGCAGGGCCCTGGCTCAGCACCGCATGCGGCAGCCGGGCGCTGAGGGCAGGAGCCGGCTCTTGGTCTCTAATGCCTTTCGGGCATTAACAACAACTTGCAACCCGGTCAGGAGACTTAAATCTCCTTGTTTGTTTTCCCACAGCCTGCCTGCCGGGTTCATTCGGGAAGAACTGTGCCAGCCGCTGCTCCTGTCCCCTGGGAGTGCCATGCGATCACATCACCGGCCGGTGCGGCTGCCCACCGGGCTTTACAGGCTCTGGATGTGAAAAATGTACGGACAAGGGAGCGATCCCCTTACAGCGCTGCTGACAGGCACTGGGAACATGACGGGGCAAGCAATTGCTACATAAAATGGGGGGGGGGGGGGGGGGGGGAAAAAAAAAAAAAAAAAACCCCAACA
>VZTL01042439.1:17221-74583 GCA_013400535.1 Scopus umbretta | reverse complement strand
GGGAGAAAAACAAGAAAAAAAACCCCCAGCAGCGAACTGTGCCAAGGAGCAACTCGCATTTTGGCAGCTGGGTGTGTGCCCACAGAATGTTAGCAAAGCACAGGGAGCCAAGTGGGAAATCAGAGCTATGTATTTATCCAGAGGATTAGCAATAAATCAGTATTAAAATGAGCTCCCGTGGGTATGAGCAAGTCTGGAAGAGAGAGAGGCATGTGAGCACATTCCTTACCCAGGGGACAGGGGTGTATTTGCAATGTCTGTGGGTGTGGGGATGGAAGCTTGCAGGAATATGAGGGTAGGTAGGGCGAGCATCTAATGCCTTTAAGTAGTCCGGTTCCTTTTCAATCCAAGTCTTTCCCAGAGTCAAGGAACCATTTGCGTGCAGCTACGTTTGCTTTTTGGGTGGCAGAGAACTTACACTGTCATAAAAGGCTTCCTAAATCTTGGCTTAAAATAAAAAGGGGAAAAAAGTCTTGCACAGAGGGGTGGAATAGCTCCTGCTAAGTGGATCTGAGTCACCTTGGTGCCCTCTCTGCTGCCAGCCTGCCTGCCAGGGACCTTCGGTGAGGGCTGTGGTCAGATCTGCCAGTGTGCCGGAGCTACCCAGGAGTGCCACCCGGTCACCGGGGCGTGCGTCTGCGCCCCCGGCTTCCACGGTCCCACCTGCCAGCTGGGTGAGTCCGCGCTCGGCTCCTCTTCTCCTTCATGGACCTTTGCAGGTTGCTGCCCAAGGCCCCGCTTCGTGGGCAAAGCATGGTGCCGGGAGCACTGGCGGTGTTGGTGCAGAGCCACCCCCCCGGTGCGGGGGACGGCGCTGGGCTGACCGCTGGAGAAGCCTTAGCTCTGGGAGCTGCCAGCTTGCTGGAGTGGCTTCAGAGCACAGGTTCTGGCAGGCTGTCTTGCCTGGTTTCTTGCTGTTGGTCGCCTTTGTCCTCACTGGCTTGGCCAAGGTCTGTTTTTTTGTGTTCTTAACTGATGCCCAGCTCTTATGGCTCAGGAGCTGCGTCCATCCAGGCAAGTGTTTTCTTGCTCCCCTGTGCAAGCCTGGCCCTGCACACAACCGAGAGGCTCTGACCTCTGTGGTGTCTCCCGTGGACTAATCTGCAAGCAGGAGTTCATGTAAACAAAATGTCATTCTCATGTGCACTCAGGCTGGGGTTTTTTGCCATTTTTCTTTCAAATCGTGGGATACTTACCACCTATATTTTCAGCAAAGAGGTGATGAACGGTCCGAAGCTCCTTGGCATTGTTGCTTGTTTCCATGAGATTCCTTAAAAGTGCTTTCTGGGGTCGTCTTTGGCGGCTGCTGCACCTCGGCGAGCTGTCGCTTTCCAGCGGGTGTCGCTGGGAGGGCAGAGGCACCTGAGCACGGCTCGCAGGAGCTTGTGTTGTCTGTGATGTATGGGTCACATCTGACACCATCGGCTCACGGCAAGGGATGCGTGTGCGTGACGTGCGCGCCCTTGGCACGTTGCTGTAGCTGGTTGCCTCGTAAGTGCTGTGGAGCAGCTCTGTGCTCCAAGGCAGATCGGAGACCCGTCGACTGTGCCAGCCGGGCACAAACCCGCTTCCAGCTGAGCTGTCTGCTTCCTCTCTGATGAATTGACTGTATGAATCCACGTGGTGGGTTTTTCCAGAGAGTTTGGACCTTGTTCTCGTCTTTTTAGGCACCGAGGCTGTTGTTTCTTCTTTTTCTGCAGCGTGCTCCCCTGGGTGGTACGGGCATAACTGCGAAAGGCCATGCAAGTGCAAGAACGGGGGCCTGTGTGACATTACCACAGGGATGTGCCACTGCCCACCTGGCTACATCGGCGCCGACTGCAGTATCGGTGAGTGCCCGGGTCGGCTGAGGGGGCACATGAGCTCGCAGGATTTTCCTCAGCGGGAGGTGAATGGTGCTAGATGCAAGTCCTGCACACAGCCGGGTTGCTGACCCTGCAGGGGGTGAGAAGAGTTACAGTGACTGAGTCCTGCGGTGCCCGTGGGCAGGAAAAGAGCTCCTTGTCTCACTTCACAAGCTGCGCTGTCAGCAGCGCCCTCCCCGCTTCATTACGGAGGCCAGCGTGCGTAGTGCCAGCCTTACTGCGGGAATGCACTTGCAGCTGATCGCCTTTGCTGTCTGTCTTAACCACGGAAACATTTTCTTGCTCCATTTGTTTTATGCCAGAATGATTTCTCCCTTAGGAAAGGCCTGACACATCGGCCTTTGCATCAGTGTATTGCTGTCTCTCTGCTAAAAATGCTTCGCTCCTCCAGCAGAAGGAGATGTGAAAGCTCTTTTCCTGGTCTGCCAGTCGCACTGTGCAGGGCTGCAAACTCCTCCTGCCTCCCCTTGGGCCCCGGGGCTTTGCTCACGTGCCGTTGCAAAGTCCTTCCTTCCCAGCCTACAAACGCAGCCAGCTGTGCTTTGGCGTGACCAAGGCGGCTCAAGGTCTTCCTCCCGCCAGGCTGTCCTGCTGGTCGCTACGGCACAGACTGTGCACGGGTGTGCTCCTGCGGGGAAGGCGCTGCCTGTCACCCCGTCACTGGAGACTGCGTTTGCCCACCAGGAAGAGCTGGTCCCACCTGTGAGCGAGGTAAATATTGGCTGCAGGGTCATGCATCAGGACAGGCGGGCGTTTCAGGCAGTGGGTTGGAAAAGGTCCTGAGTAGGAGCCAATTTCCTTACCCTGAGGCCTCTGCCTGTGCTTGAGCGCTCCTGCCCGACCCTGCCGCGGTCCGCAAGCCCACTGCCACCTCCTCTTGTCCCGCAGGCTGTGAGAAGCATCGGTACGGGGCGGGCTGCCAGCAGACCTGCTCCTGCCGCAACGGGGGGCTGTGTGATGCAGCTGATGGCTCCTGTTCATGTGCACTCGGCTGGACAGGGAAATCCTGTGAATTAGGTAAACCTGACTTGGATGCGTTGTCCTGCAGTGGCCCCGTAACTGTGGAGCTCACTCCGTTTCATACTGGGTGCAGTTTCTGTTATGCCCGCCTGTGCCTGTTCTGCCCTCTGAAGCGCGGCAGTGGGGCCGGCCCGGCTCTCCGGCCGCTGAGCAGCTCTGCCGCTGCATCTGCCCTGCAGAATGCCCGCCGGGATGGTACGGTGCCAACTGCCAGCTCCGCTGCGCCTGCCTGCACAACGCCACCTGTGACCCAGGGACGGGAACCTGCCGCTGCTCCGCGGGCCGCTACGGGCCCCTCTGCGAGCACAGTGAGTTGCTGCAGCAGAAATACCTCCGGCTTCGCGGGGTGGGGGGGTTGTTTTCTAAAGCTGGTCCAGAGAGCAGGACCATAGGACAAAGGTGTGACCCGCTGCAGTCCCACATGCGGCTGTGCGCACCGATGGGCTCTTCCTTTCTTGCTGGTGTTCACAGCGAACCCTTCCCAGGTAGCAGAAGTAGTGGCAGAGAAGGTAATTTTTATTCTCGGCACGAGAGCACTGGATACAAAGGTATTCCAAAGCAGGTGGGCATGCATGTCGCCGCCACACAGCTTAGTGTTGGGTAGCCGAGCAAACACTTGGGAGCCGAAACGCTGTGCTCTGCAACTGCGACTTGCTGCGGGAAGCTGGTAGCCCTGCCCCGAGCCGCTGAGAACAACTGCGTGCATTTGGGCACTTCTCAGAGAGAAAGGCTCGCTGCTTCTCTCTGGTGGGCTGATGGAGGCTTTGCTGCAGAGACTGCCTACAGCTGAGCCTGAGTTCAACCCACCCGCACTTTACTGAGCTCTCCACCCGGCTCCATCCCAGGCTGTCCCCCGGGCTTCTATGGAGCTGGCTGCCGGGAGCGCTGCGACTGTGAGCACGGAGCAGGCTGTGACCCAGCCACCGGTCGCTGCCAGTGTCCTGCTGGGCTCCGTGGCGAGCGCTGTCAGACAGGTACCCCATCCTCCTCCTGCTTCCCTACAAACGGGCACGATCCCGAGGCGCAGTCTCGTAGCGCGCGTGCCGTATCTCGCCTCTCAAAACAGGCTGCAGGGAAGGAACGTACGGCGAGGGCTGCCAGCAGCTCTGCGACTGCGCCGGCAATGCGCCCTGCGACCCAGCCACGGGGCGCTGCCTGTGTCCCCCGGGGAAAACCGGCCTCAAGTGCGGTTCAGGTGAGTTGAGCTGCAGCTTGGGAAGGTGAGAAAGGGGACTGTGCAAGAGGGACACTGACAGAGGGCTAGAAGCCCAGTCCTGAAATGGATGCAAAACTCCTCTTGCTGGGGCTGAATTCTCATGGAAGGGGGCTTTCTTTTTTGCGTGTGTCCCCTCAAAGAGTAAGAGGGCATCTGAACAGAGGTAGTCACCTCTCCAGCCTCTGTGTGTAGTCAGATCTGAATGCAAAAGCCCTCCCAGCCTCCAGCGCCCTTGTATTTAGATCGACAGAATCAAAATGCTGAAGATAGAGTGCAGAAGGAATGCCTTGTCGGCCTTGGGATGCTCTGATGTCCTGTATCACCAGAGCTCAGGAGCAGGCTGGGAGTGGGGGGAAGGCAAAAAGCTCTCTGCCTTATCTTGCACTCGGCCTCCACCGCAAGCTCAGCCTCTTGCACAGCGGGAAATGTCCGAGCGTTTCTGCTCGGCCGCAGAAGCAGGCTGAGCTGCGGCAGTCTGAGCGCCTCTCTGCCCCCTCACCAGAGTGCCGGCCGACCAGGTACGGCCCAGACTGCAGCCTGGCCTGCCAGTGTGCCCCCAGCAACTCCTACTGTAATGCTCAGAACGGCCAGTGCCTCTGCCTGAACGGGTACATGGGACCGACGTGTCGGGAAGGTAACGTATAGGCACAGTGCCACAGTGAGTACCGCTGGATGCATATGGTGGGGGGAGCCCAATGCAAAAGCAACTGCTGCAGGGGGATGCTGTGGAATCTGTGCTCACGTTGTGGCTTGTGCCCTGGTGGGTTGGTTTTTGGCAGTGGTACTATCAACTAAAATCCCTAACATAGTGTAGCAACTGCCTCTTCCCAAGTCCCTTGCCCCAGGCACGAGGGAGGTTTTATGAAAACGCAGGCTACATGCTGACAGTGCTGTGAAAGTAAAGCTGTTCAGCCATCTAACCCCAAATGTGCCCATGGTGGAGCCAGGACACAAAGCCCACCCTACCCTGGGCACACTGGAACAAAATGATCCCGTGCACCGACCACGGTGGAAAAAACCACACAGCTTATTTCTCCCCAAGCCATGGTTGAACCTGTTGGCTTAGAGCAGCTCCCGCATGGGTGCTGTGCAGCGATGCTGCAGGGATGGGTGGCAGGATGATCTGACTTGCTTTGCAGGTGGTACGCCTCGTCTGCCGTCAGCCGAGCACCCCTCCTTGGTCCCAGGTCAGTAACAGACCCCGACAAGCGGCCTGTTGCATGCTACGGCTGCGAGCAGCACCCTAAAAATCCTGCTCCAGCGTGAAGCAACAGAGCCAGACTGCGGGCACAGAACGGGGACCCGCGCTCCCGGCTCATGCCTTCCCCTGGGAGGGAGCAGGGTGCAGGCTGCTGCCCCCGGGCAGAGCAGCTGTGTGGGGTTGTTCAGCCCTGTAGCGTTTCCCCTCCGGAGCCGCCGGCTGCCCACAGCCGCCACGGCGCGCACAGCGCGGACTGACCTCTCCTGGCTTCCCTTCCAGCCGTGCAGCCCCCGGCACCCACCGGGTCACCGCAGCCGCAGGGCGGGCTCCGGACGGTCAAGCACTAGGTCCTGCAGCCTCCGGGAGCGCTCCCTTGGTGTGACCAAGCAGCCACCTGAAGAAGCCAACGAGCTATTCGACTAACTTGTTTAGGAGCCACGTGAGCGGTTATCATTGCCCGACAGACTACACTGATGCTTTTGGCGTTGCCTGAGCGAGGCTGAAGGGCCAAGCGGACCCAGTTCACCACGGCGGCACGGGCTGGCCTCCGGGCGTGCCACGAGAGCACGCGTGCTGACAGCAGCGCACGCCCTCGGCCGGACATCAGAGGGACCAGTTCAGAAGCGATCGCTTCTGGTCAGCGGACAGCGGACTTTGATAGCTCGTGGCAAATCACTGGCCTTCATCTTTTGGGTGCTGGGCTTGGGGAGGGGCTGAACCGACGGTCCAAAATATGTATTTATGCAACGATACTTGTGGGAAGCTGTACAGCAGTGTTGTCAGAACTGATGGCTGAACGTGCCCGGCTCTCCTGAGATCATGCCTCCTGTAGAAGTACCACCTCACTTGAATTATTTTTTTTTATTATTTGAATTTGCAGTGGTCTTTTACTGTAAATTATCCTTTGCCATGGGCTTTAGCGCTCACCACACCGTCTCTGCAGAACCGGGGCCCGCAGCCCAACCCTCTCCGTCAGCGTGAGTCAAGTGCCCGGCATTGACGGGCAATGACGGCATTACATTTCCAGCGACAGGCACTGGCTTCCTTGCTGACAGGGCAGTCTGCTCTCGGCAAGCTTTGCAGGGGGTCAGGGGCAGGTTTTTCAGACCAGACTTGAGCTGCCCACGTTGTTTGCTCCACCAAAAAGCAAGCCTAAGTTAGGTGTACGAATCCGAGATACCGTGTGGATAGGCACAGAGCACCTGCATGGTCAGGTTAATGCAAATCCCTATTTAAGTGTTCTCGCCCCAGCCCTGGACCCAGCATTATTTTTCCATCCCAGTTGAACACAGGAGCTGGGAAGGGGATGGAGGCAGGAGGAAGAGCCGGGAAGCTGCACAGCTGCAGTCAGCTCCTGGCTCAGCAGCGAGCACGGAGTCATGGCAAAGCCTCGGCTGCCACCTGCAGCAACGGGGAACGCCGTCGCCCCAGCAAGGGCCCCGGGCTCCCGGACTGACAGCCCTCCCGAGCCAGGCCCCTCCATCTCTTTGCACAAAGCTCGCGGGTGAGCGGAGCCCGAGAGCTGACAAGGTCAAAAGAAACCAGTCTCTACGAAGGAGATGGGACGTGCCCGTCCCAGCACATCTGCCTCTGCTGCTGCTGCAGTACAGCCCTGCCCAGGCGCTTGGCCTTTAAATTATTCCCACAGGGGCCAACTGAAAATAATAAAAGAATTGTTTCTTTTCCTGACGGAATTTATTTTAATCTGTATATAACTTGTAATTTTTTGCTAATTCTTTTCTTATTTTATTTCTTCCTTAACAGTATTTTTTGCATTAGATATCATTATTGTGAAGAAATAATGTTAATATAAGTACGTAGTGAAGGACCAAAATTGTGTAATTGAGGTTGTATGTTGTATGATCGATAACCAGGGAGTAGGAAGATTTTGTCCATGTGCCAAATGACCCTGATCAATCCCGCTAGTCTTGCTGCCGATTCTCCAGACAATCATATGTGTTGGTACATTTGCCTTTAAGTGACCGTTGCATGAGACGAAGGTTTCTATTTCTTTCCGTGGCCGGTTGGAAAGCGAAGGAAGACCCGGGAGGCGTCGGGTGCAGCTGGGGGGCCGGCAAGCGATGCCACCGAGCCGGCTAGCAATGGCACCCTGCTGCCCATCAGCACTGAGGTGCAGAGGAGCCCTCGGCCCCGATGACCCTGCTCCAGGAGAGCACGGAAACGTAGCCTGGCCTTAAGCATCAGGACAGATCAGTCCTGTCCCATTACAGTGTGAAAGCCCGAGCTGCGGCTCCATGACTTGTGGAGTATCTGCTTGGAGTAAACCCTACGTCTGAGCAAGGGAATGCAGCAACTCTGTACCTGTATTTTTTAATATCGTGATTTTTTTCCCCATGTTCATGCTTCTTAGTACCGTTTGTTTTCTTCCTGTTTTCATGCAGCTATAGTCTCTCCTTTGGGTCCCATCTCCTCTAGTTTAGCACTGATGAAAATTTCTAATTCTTCCACAGTTAAGAGAAATAAACAGAAAACCTCACTGAGTTTCTATTTATCTGGTCTCTCTCAGCCAATTACACTTGAAACATGCTGCCACTGACAGCATATTTTTAGTCAGCTATTCTGAGGGACTGCTCCCGAGTTGTGCATATGTTGAGAACAAGGGAGGCCAGAAAGGTGCCACCATCAGACCAAAGCTTTCCTTTTAGGGCTTGTAATGGGGAAACCTGGCTCCTTGGCGTCAATCCGACATGGCGGGACACCCGTCACCACTAACCGCTTAAACGCAGGGACCGGCCGGTGCTGCCAACCTTCCATTGTGGGCAAGGAGAACGCATGTTTCATGGGGTTTTATTGTTAATCCAATGAATTTATGGTTAATCCAATGAATCCTTTAATCAAACCAGACACATTACAGCAATGCTGCCTCTGCGGATCCACACCCAGATGGCACATGGAGCCGCCTCACCCTGAAATCGTCGCTGCCATTTCCCCCCCATGAGGTGCAACCGGCTGAGGATCGCAGACCAGCCGGCATTGCCGCCCGGCCCCGTCTCCTGCCACCGCCCCCAAGGCCCTACGGCGTTAAACATCTGACTCCTGAAAAACCCAGCTGCAAACTGCTCAGCTATGACAAAAGCCCTACCCTGCCTCAGCCCTCTTTGTTAATCACTTGGCGGTGTTAATCCTGGGGGAGAAGGGGAGGAGAGGGGACCGCTCTGCCTCGCGAAGGATGGGCTTTGAACCTCCGTGACTGCGTCCCTCTCCCCGGGGACTGACCCCCCCTGCCTTCTGCCTGGGTGCACCCACCAGCCCACCTCGGGAGATGGGAAAGGCAGCCGGGAGCTGCCGCATTGCTCTTCTTCATGCTCCTGGCTTGCTCGTCCGGTAGGACTTGCAAATTGCTTCCCTCTGGCTGGAGCATCCCATTTCTGGCCCTTGCGCTGACTCCCTGAGAATAACTCCGGCCACACCAGCCTCCGGCATCTGCTATTTTAGCAAGTGACTGAAAGGCGGTGGGCATCACCTCACGCTGCCGAGGTCACAGCGCAGTGTTCAAAAGAACCAAGAATAATTGGGGGCGGGGGAAGAATAAAAAAGAAAGAGGAGGGAAAAACTAGGTCAAGGAATAAGCCCAGCATACAATTTAAGTCTTAAAAATCGATTCAGGTATGCTCTCCCCATGGCCCGGTCTTCCCACGCAAGACATGCAGCCGCTGCCAGCAGGCAATGGCCCAGACATCAGCAGGGAAAGCGGCGGCAGCACGAGCCACTTCACAGAGCCCAGAACACAGCCGCAGCCTTTTCAACTTGAGCCAACACCTTGGCTGCCTCTGGAAGCCTGTTCCAGGTCATTAATACTAGCGTTGGCCAGGAGCACTCGGATGCCAGGTCTCACATTAATTAGCTGCTGTCACGGCTGCTACAAAGACCGGACCTGAACGATAAGATCTGCTGCCTGTGACTGTTCAAGACAAACAAAATTCAAGAAGAAAGGGTCTCCCGCTCTCTTCTCACTATGGGCTCAGTCTGCAGAGGTCTGAAGACCCTTGAAATAAGTCACGACAGAGGCATCTTTCCTTGGCTGGGAGCCTACACGTTGGTCTCTATCCGCAGCCGCTCCATCCGGCGGACGTTGCACTCCACCGCTGTGCGGCTGGTGATCTGCCGAGCGCAGGACTGGGGAAACCAGCCCCTTTCACCGTCCCTCAGCCTCTCACCCCAGCACCAGCCTAGGAGAAGAACAGAGCCGTCACGCAAGAAGGAAGGGCCACCGCTCCTGGGGATGCGCGTGGAGGAGAAGGCTGCACCGCTCCCCTTCCCACGGAGGTGCCAGCTAGGGAAAGCTTCGCAGGGGAGGAGGTTTCTGATTTACTGCCTGTTCTGAGGTTGTTGCTCTCACTTCTGAGATCTCTGCTGCTGGCTGCCAGCCACAGCCTGTGCACGGCATCACTGGTAAGTAACTGCTCATGGCAGTGCCACCTCCGTCAGCCTCTGGGGACCCGCTGTCACCTGCTGGGCCACAGCACCAGCCAGCAACACGGACCCTGCCAGTGGCTAGGGCTTCCAGGAAGCTTCCGAGAATTGCTACAATCCCTGCTCAGTGGGATCAATGAAGTGTTTCCCCCTACCATAGCTCTGCCTAGGGCAAACCTTCCCCAGCCGCAGCTCCCCGCTCGCTGACACTTACCATCCTCTCCGCCCAACACCAGGACAACGTCTGCCTGCTGCAGGGAAATCTCGTCCACCTGTTTAGCCATGTACGCGTGGGTTATCTCCACTTGGCTCAGTTCTGCAGAGAACGGCGGAGAGCAGGGACTCAGTGAGAAGGCACGGCCGGGAGCTGGAGCCCAGCACGCACGGCCGGCACCCCTGCTCGGCGGTGCCCACCCCAGTGCTGGGCAAGCCGCTCCCACCCGGCAGGGCTGTCCGCCTCTCCGGGGCTCCACAGCCAGTTGTGCTCCATTCCCCTCCTGCCCCCCATCTCTCCTGCTGCCCCCACCAAGTGCAGGGGATGGGGAAGCCAAATCTCTTCTTAGCAACGGCCTGAGGCATTCCTGGAATTTCACTGTGCCTCCTAAGAAACGTATTTAAGGTTTACTGTGACTGATAACTTAAAGGGAGGCAACTCCTAATGAGCAAGGTGCAGTACCCTGAGTTCTCCTCTCCATCAACACACATACTCAGCCCCTTCTCCAGCAGGAGTGGATAAGAACAGGGTAAAAACCCATGCCTGCAAATGCTCAGGCTCTGACGCAACCGCGCATCCCCACACAGCCAGGCCTGGCCTCCAGAATGCCGGTACCTCCTCTAGGAGTGGTGTCAGGCTTCTCCTTTTCTCTGTGCATCAGCGCAGCAATCCACCGAGCCCGGTCACTCCTGGCAGAGGGGAAGCCCACGTTACAAAGAAAGCCTTAGAGGCAGCATCCCTGTTGCCAGCAGTAGCTGGGAAATTTTCAGCAGGAAAGATGAAGGCTTTCGAGGGAAGTCAGACTGAACAAATGAGCATTCAGAGCATTCAACGTAACGCTACTTCACAAGTGCTACACATCGCCCAGCCACTTTGCTTAATGTGCATGGGGAGGCATTATAGGGGGATTACAAGGGAAATCTAAGAGAGAGGAGGCAACAGAGCAAGGGGACAAGCCTGCGCAGACCCCCTTGCTGGGAAGAGGCGTAGGGAGGGAAAGGGTGCTTCCCAGAAGCCTCCGGGATTTCCAGTTTATCCCACGAGCAAGAACGTGCACCCTGTCAAACCCCACCGGGCCACTCACAGCGTCTCTGCCGACAGCACGATCTCCTCCCGCCTGCCCTCGCTGTCCTTCTCCATCACCACCCGGAGCAGGTGCCCGCCGGCCGTGCCGCGGGCCGTGCCACCACTCCCGGTCTTGCCGGGAGGAGGGGAAGGCGGGTCCACATTCTCGATCTTCTCCACCGTGATCTGGTCCAGCGTGGCATAGTTCATGACAGTGTAGCTCTCCTCACTACGGCAAAGACGGGATCGGGACCTCAGCCACGTGCAGCCGCAGAGCGGATGCCGTGCCGATGCCCAGGGCTGGGACTCAGCTCTGCGGACTTGCCGGCCACCCACCAACAGAAGCAAGTCCAAGGGCTGTGGAACTGGGCGCTTCCCTTCCAGCTAACAAGGGACACTTCAATAAAGGCCAAAACAGGGAAATCTCAAGAATTTCTTAGACTACGTGCTGCTTGGGAAATTGAGATTTTAATCCTCCTAGTTGCTATGTAGGGAAAGGAAGGGGCCCTCCCCAGCCTTACCTCTTCTTCTTGGTCACGATCAGGACGTCGTTGAACAAGAAGAGGTAGCAGAGCCTGCCGGTGCCTCGGCGGAAGATGCCTGCCTCTTCTGACAGGAGCAGGTACAGCTCCCCCCGCTTCAGCAGCCAGCGGGAAGAAGAAATCAATGCCAAAGGCTGAAACGGATCCAGGGAAAGTCTGACTTACTACCTGACTTACAAGCAGTGGCAAAATCAAGTCCAGACCCTGTATTTGAACTCGTAGCAGACCCTGGGGTCAGCCGGGGCTGACCATCAAACGCTTTTAAACATGTTTTCCAGGAGGCTTTCCAGGAGGCAGGCGGGGAAGCGGAGCAGCCGTACACCCCGCTCCAGCAGGCCCGGAGACGCAGCCCTGAACTGCAGCAGTGGGGCACAGTGTCAAGGCTTTGCTACGCCCCTTTAGAAAACTGCCCGCATCTGACAGTGCCAGCAGCCAGACGAAGCCCCGTGTCTGTCAGGAACAACGCAGCAAGGACAGACATTGCTGCCAGCGGATCCACCCAGGTAAAACCTCCTCTGGGGAGGGGCAAGTCCAGCTTTCACCAGATGAAAGCACAGAGCCAGGCAGAGGAGAAAGTGGGGGGTTGTGAGGGAGTGTGGATTATCCAGGAGTACTCTGCTGAACCCTCCAAGCTGGCAGGGTGAGCGCCTAGAAACTTTAATATAAGTCAGAACAGCAGGAAAAACTGGTCACTGCGGGCATGAAGCAGTGACACTGCTCGTGGCGGCAGCGATGTCCAGCTGGTCCAGGCTTCCTGGAAGGATTCCCAAGACAGGTCTGACATGCCTGGGCCACTCTGACAGCACACCCCAGATTTTTTTTTTTCCCCACAGATCCTCACCTTCTTCTTTCCAAATTCCAGCTGTTTCTGCAGGGTGTACATCTGCTCTGTTCTCTCCATGGCACGAGCTCCCTCATTGCAGTTCTTAACCAGCTAGAAAAATTAAAAACACCACAAGGGAAGCGGAGAATGGCAAGACACTGAGCCCATCTGCCCTCTGCGCCAGCACGAGTGCTGCCGGCGAAGGGCCAGGCAGCTGAACAGGAGAAACAGCTGAGTCCCGACAGAGGTTCCGAGCCACGTTTGGGGAAAGGCAGCTGAAAGTTCTTGTGCCGCAAGTGAGCTCCAGGAGAGAGATGGCACCTTTTCTCTGCCTGGAGAAGACCAAAGTGAAACCGCACCAAAATGGAGCTTCACAAGGAGCAACACGAGGAGGAAGAATTAATCATCTGAAGAGAGGAGGTGAAGACAGGAGGACGAGCGATCAAACAATCAGAAGGGAGGACAGAACCCTTCCGCAGGCACGTGAAGCAATGCCATGTTTGGCACCCTGGCCCCTTGCGCTGTCTCTCCCGAGCAGATGCACCTCTGCCAGCCGCCCCTCCAACCCGGGAGGGACAGACCACCAGCGGCAGGAGCGCGTTGCCAAGAGCCGGTCTTTAGGGGGACAAAAGGAAGAGCCACCACCGCCACTTTGGTGGCCATATCCTCTGTGGCGCATCACCTCGTGTGAATGACAACCAGCTGGGAAGGCAGACGAGACACAAGAGCATGAACGGCGCACGGCTCATGACTTTCACTGCTCCCGCTGGTCCGTCACTCCTCTGCCCTTTGCTCTTTGCTTTTTTTACCACTTTGCCAAAATCTCCAAAACCAGAGGCAAGTAAGTGTCACAGCTTGCTATGACCTCGCGGGAGGTTCTGAGAAGGGAGAGCACTGACGGAGAAGATGACACCGAAGGGAAGGACAAAAGATGGGCCAAAGAGGAAAGAAGAAGAGATGACAAGAAAAAAGGAAAGAACAAGATCAGGTGAAAAAGGTGAGCAAGGGAGAAGACATGTACATCCAGAAGCTCTTTGGAGCAGAGAAATCTTGGGTGAACCAATGTAAGAAGGGAAACCAGAGGCCAGAATGGCAGGCTCGGGGCCAGAGTGATGGAACGGTGTGCTGGAAGGAGGAAAGGTGGAGAGCTGGCAGCTGGGCCTCACCTTGCTGATGGCTTTCAGAGCTCTGGTGGCAGCTCCATATGCTGCAGTGCATGCTTTTGTTTTTTGACAGACAGTCTAGAATGTCAAGATAAGATGCTTTAGTGATCTTGCAAGGCACAGAATTGCACGTCAACCCGGGATTTCAGGATGTGACACACGCTCGAGCCGTTCCCAACGGTCAGGCTGGCAGCAGGACTGGCACACGGTCAAAGCGAGGTTTAACAGTGCCGGGAGCTGCGAATCTGGTTTCCGCTGGGGCTTTCACAGCAGATACGTGCCTGACCGTCACCATCACCCCGCGCACCGGGCATCCCCCTGGCCCTCGCTCCCACAGCCCGTTACAGACTGGGAGCAGTTACTAGAAATTGCACGTCCACCAGCTTTGCTGTTTAGAGCAGCTGGGTCCAGAAGTCACGGATTCCAATGAAACCTGTGCAAGACCTGCTTTCCCTTCCTGGGCCAACTGACCATTAATGAAACAGGACGCTCGTGCCACCCCAACCCAGGTATCCAGACGCAGCACAGGGCACGGAAAAAACCTCAGGTCACTCAGGTGGATGGCGCCGAGACGCGAATTGTTATTCACAAAGCTTTAAGCTGCATGTCTGACACCCACAAGCAGCAGACCACTCTGGATCTAAATCCTGAACAAAGGCTCGGGCATCCCATCCTCGGCTCCCAGAGGGATGGAAGTCCAAGCAGAAGGCTGTCCCGGGCTCAGTAAACCAAAGAAGGGAATAACAGAGCTGCCTCTTCTGAGGTGCTAAGCAATGCCACTGAGTGAGTTACTTACATCTAACAGCAGAGGAAGCCGTGTTACCCTCTGCATAGGGAGAATGAGAAATGATATCATTGGCAGGCCTCCACATTCTGGTTTCCTTTCAATTTGTTTCAAGGTCTCTTTAAATAAGGTGTTTGTGGCTCTGGAACAGGACAAGAAACCTCCATTAACGCTGTTCTTCAGTTATTAAGATTTTCCAGTAGCTTTCCATGCAGGAGAAATGCAGTGCAGCAACGGCACTGCCTCTGGCGCTCCACAGAACTCTGCTGAGCTCAGCGCGCACCGCTGGGGCGGGAAATGGACAGATCCGTTAGCAGGTGACAGAAAAGCACCTGGAGATGTTGACTCCACCACAAGGCGGGTAAAGCCGTAGATATACCAACAGCAGACAGTATGATCTGGAGATGAACAGCCTCCACAGAGGTCCCTAACAGACCCCGTTCGTGTTCTGACCCCAAGGTGAAATCGGCAAGAGCCACCTGACTTCAGCGCATGGTAGCATTATCCCCACTCACTCCCATCCCTCACCCTGCTCACAGCGCAACACAAATCATGTCCCAGTCACCCGACACAAACACACCAAGGTCTAGAAGTTGAACTCTGCTCAGAAAGCAGCCAGCCTTCCTTAGGGAAAAGGATGCAACCATGGGCTGAGGGAGCCTCCTGCAAGTCACAGGCCCGTCTGCAGCCAGCTAGCACCCCTGTAGCCCGGAGACCCCTCATAAGCAACTGCTCCGCCAGCCCAAGGCCTGAGTGCCCAGCGATACTCACAGCAGCTTCTGAAGTGTCCTCTGCTGGTAGACTTCATTGGAGCAGTAGCTGACGTAAGGATTGAAGTGGTTCGAGGCGTGTTCTTCCACTATGTCGCTGATGTCAGGAATTAGGAGGTTTTCCTGGTGTCGCTTCTCCAAGTCTTCAAAGAAGCTAAGGAGAGAATTTCAAAGAACTTAATGACATGACTCATTAGGGCCAGACAAACCGAACAGATAGATGTTTAACAATGTTCCCACTGCAACCTTTCCCTGGTTCTCCCAGAGGAGACAAGGCCCTGGATCCCTTCTGCACGGGGTCAGCTCTGCGCAGCTGAGACACCCACGTCTCCAGTGCGGCTCCCAGCTCCGCTGCGGAGATGGGGAACACAGCCTTCAAGCTCCCCAGCTCCCAGGCGCGTAGGCTTCCTCCACTCCAGCACGAGGTCCCCCCTCCGCTTTAGCTCTCCAGGAAGATTTGTTTCTGCCCTGTCAGGGCTGCTTCTGTCCAGCTGCAGGAAGCTGCAAGCCCTCGACGCCCCCGCAGCAGTTCCCATGCCTGCCGCGGCCCCGTCTGCGCTCTCCTCCTGCTGCTTTCCCACATGGAGAGGACTCGCTGGCCGCCCCGAGCGCCAGCCCCCAAAGCGTTTGCTCCCCACCTCCCAGGGAGCGAAGGCCACGCTTATGCTGGCTCTTTGAAGGCGCAGCTTCAGTTTCGACACCCGAGCGATCCCCCCGCCCGTGCTTTGGAACAAGCAGCCGCTTGCTGCGGCTTGGCCGCCCTGTGCCCCTGCCTCGCTGGCCCCTGCTTTCGGCCATGCCGCAGCCAGGCTGAAGCCAGGCGGCTGAGCCGCAGCACTGCTGGCTCCACCTGCCCTGTCTTACCAGCCCAGAGGAAAAGGGCAGCACCACTTTTGCGGCAGTGCCAGGACACCCGAGGAGGAGTTTCCAGGCAAACAGGAGTGTCCCAGGCACGGGGATGGGGGCTCAGCCAGCTTTTGGTGCCCCACTGCAGCCACACATCTGAGCACCACCACTAAAACCCATTACAAAACTGGGTGCCAGGGTAATGACCGTTCAACTAGACATTCCGGTCCCCAGAATGTAACAGTGGGAAAGCAGCGCAGCACGCTGCAGGGGTGTGTGCTGTGCCGCGAGGCACTAGTTAGAAGGGCAGTAGGTTCCCACCTACTCAGTATCTTCAACAAATCCAAGGGACAGTCGTTTTTACACAGCAAATAAAGGGAGCTCCAGAGTTGCTCCTCTGGACCTGCCTGGCCCCAACTCCATGCCAATGGCCCCCACTTGCCTCGTGCTGACCATCAGGATGTCGCTGATGTTGGAGAAGAGGTGGTGGTGCTCCGTCTGAGTCATGGTCTCCTTCAGCTCCTCCGACCTCATGAAGTGGCACACCAGGATGTTCAGGCTGTGCATGTAGGAGTACTCGGAAGTGATGATCTCAAACATTGCCTGAAAAAGCAGGGCAGGGAAGATGTAACAACACAAACTAGACTGCTCCTGACTAAAAAAGGCCACAAATTAAAACTTGCTATAGCTTAGTTACATTTGGTTGGCACGAAGCCCCTGGAAATGACTTTGCTCCAACGGTACGGCATTCCCTCACCTCATGCATTGCCTGGCCCAGTAACTTCAGCATTTTTTAGGACTTTCATTCGTTAATAAGCCACAGCCCTATGGTGCTTTCCCTTCTAGTGGCTATCTCCCATCAGCGTCTGAAGAAGTTGCCTGCTTCCCCGCCAAGGCACGTGGGTGAGCCCTCCCAGCACTGCCCAGGCCCAGAGCTGCTGGAAGCAGCAGCACCACAGAGCCCATAGGCAGGAGCTGAACCCGAGCGCAAACCCAGCCCCGCTCTGAGCCGGCCCCCGGGCGAGAGGACCCGGACACAGGCATCACACGTGTCCCCGCTGCCTTCGGCGTTTACGCTGCGCTCCCGGGCACGACGTCTAAGGCTCCTCTCACCTCCTGCCGTTTGCGCTCTTCGGGGGATATCTTTTGCAGGATGCCCGCTTCCAGCACCTGTGGGCGAGAGGCCGCGATCAGCGGGCGCTGTCGCCGCGGACCAGCGGTCCTTGCACGCCCTCTAGTGCGGCCTGAGGCTGTGCCCAGCCCGGCACAACCCGCCAGCCGCCCCACGGCAGCATCTCCCACCGCTCCGCAGCCTCCCACGGCACAGCCTCCCACAGCGGTTCACTGATGCCACCCTGCAGGAGATTATTCTCCCCAAGGGCCAGCAGGGAAAACCCAGGCACCCACCAGAAGCGCCTGCCTTCCACCCTGGTCTGTGGGTGAATCCCTCACAAGCACAACCGCAGCAGCTCCGCTGGCATCCCAACGAGCCTGGACAGGAGCATGCGTGTCCCAGCCAGGGCTGGACAGTCCCAGAACATCCCATTGCAAAGACTAACGCTGCAGAATTATCTGCTCATGGTTTGTTTGGCAGCTCAGAGAGCTTTTAAAACACAGGCAGCTGTGCTGCAACATGGTGTGTGCGTGGGAGCAGCCCGTGGTGAGGGCAAGCGGGGCCTCTTGGAGCCTCCGGGCTGGGCTGCTGCCCCTACCTCCGGGAGCTGGCTCCAGGTCACCTGCGCCGGGCGGTAGCTCTGCACCACGATAGTGGCACCTGGAGGGGACGGTTCTTCTGGGATGGATTCCTCCAGCAAATCCTCATCTGACTCATGGCCGACAGAGTTCAGACCTCTCTCACGGATTTCCTGATACAGCCGGGGCTCTGCAGAGGGAAAGGCAAGAGGTCAGCGAAGCCTCTCCCAGCTGTGGGCCGTGGCTTTCCTTCCCACCACCGCCTCACCCCATCGCCCAAGAGCCCTGCCGTGAGCGCTGGCGAGCCAGGGCCAGCACCTCCCCACCAAGGTCGGCCTTCGCACAGCACCAATTAACCAGCAGCTCTTGCGCCTGACAGCTTCCCGCAGCCAGCGTGCCACCCACAGCTCGCCCATGTTTGCCCAGAGCAAGCAAAGCTGGGAGCGCTCCAGCTGCGAGCACAGCAGCAGCCTGAGCTTCATCAGGCCCCGGGGAGTGGGAAAGCAGGGCTGCAATGCTCCTCTTGCAGGTGGGGAAACGGAGGCAAAAAGCAATTGCCCCAGGCCAGGGACCAGCAGCAGCACTTGTGGTAAAGGGATGCGCTTCGCTGAGAAGCGCCCCGGTGCCCTGCAAGGCAGGGGGAGGGCAGAGCCGCACTCTCGGGAAGCTGGGAGGCAGCACTCACGGTCCTTGAACGAGCCGCCACGCTTCTGCACCCGCCTCCGCCCAAAGGTTCTCTGCAAGAGGAAGAAGAGGAGAACGTGCTGCAGTTACTGTTTTTCTGTGTCCCTGGGAATCCATCTAGCTCCTTCAGGAAAAGGCAGAAGTTACCTGTGCGGCCAGGCAGCAAATACCAGCCTATTCTTTCAGCCTGATTTTCGTCTGAGCTTTTGTTTGCCTTACCGAAGTGACTCAGCCTTCCCCTTGCGTTATCAGGGTCACTGCCTTTCACACTGATCTCTCTCACACCCGGACTTTGCCTGCACTGGAGTCTCCCTTTTCCCCAGACCTGCTTCGCCCATGTTTGTGTACAACCAACCGCCACCGTGGAGCCACACACCCGGACAGCCCCACCCTGCAAACAGGCCCGCGGCCGCCTGTCGACAAGCGGGAGCCCGGGAGCAGCCAGTTACGCTCCCCACGAAAGCCATGTCAGCTATTTCCAGGCTCTCCGGGGACCTACAGCATGTGCTGGTGCCATGCAGGCTTCCCAAGGCACAGGTCGCGTCACCAGGCCTGCCAGCTCACACAGCCCTGCAACGGACAGGAGTTACAGAAAAAGGGCTCTGCAGGTCCCCCCGCAGCAGCTCATCACCAGGGAAAGCGGGCGCTCCATCCCCGCCCGAGAGCAATCGGGTGACAGCGGGTGCAAAACCCACCTTGTTCCTGCCGGGGCTGCGGGCGGGCAGGGCGCTGCTCTCCTCCGACACGGGTTTCAGCGAGGGGATGGTGCTCGCCGGCTCTGGCTCCGCACCCAGGCCCTTCATGGCCGCACGGTAGGACATGTTCCTCAGGTTGCGCTTGAGGGTCCCCCCGCCATCGTCTTCCACCTCTGCCTCCAGGGAGAGGCTGGGGACGGACGCCCGCTTCGGGTAGGGGCCCGGGGGCTCCTGGCTCGACCCAGCTGTCTCAAAGCTCGGGGGCCGGGAAGGGTTGTTCTTGGTCTTCGTGGAGACAGCCAAGCTTTTGGGGATCAGCTGCTGGGTTCCCACCTTCAGCGCAGCCGGGCTGTCCGTGCTGAGGATGATGCGGCGGGGCTCGGACGAGGTGGGAGAGCCCGTGGCTGAGCGCAAAGCGGCGTCAGGTGCCATGGTGGAGCTGTGCTTCCCGGAGGGGGAGGTCGGGCTGGGGGGCTCCGGCCGCACAGGGTGGCATCGGTACTCCAGGAGAAAGGTCTTGTCGTCCACAGAGCTGCCAGGGGGGCTCTGAGACATGGCGGCGGCACAGGGAACCAGAAAGCTGCGTAAGACAGGCAGACAGACAGATGGAACGACTTTTCCTGGTCAGGCAGAGCGCATTTACGCTTCATCATGGCTGGCATGCCATTTTCCATGGAGAACCCCAGCAGGCCCCTCAACAGGAGCCCCGTGCTCCTCAAAGCTGGTACCTGTCCCAAACTGCTCTGAGAAGCAGCTCCACACGACGTGCAAAAACACCAGCCCGAGTCCCTAAAGCTCCTCGTTGGGGGTTAAGCTTACTCATCTCCTGTGCCACACCACCTACTGTGCACCTACGGAACAAACATCTGACAGAGCATTTTACGCCCACTGCCTACCCCATGACATGAGTCGAGGAAAAACTATGGCTTAATTTCTCTTAGCCAAGAGCTCATTGCATGCCATCACTGTCTCCAAGCTGCTCCTTTTCAAAGGCCGCGTACCAGGAAACAGAAAACCAAGCCTTGAACTTATTTCCTGGCACCAATGACCAGCAGAAGCACAAAACAGACTCATCAACAGCAGCTTGTTTGATCAAGATGCTGCTTATTTTCCTGTCCTTGGACGAGGGACACATGCCTCTTGGCCAGAGCTCTGCCAAATGTCCTGCGGATGTGAAAAGCACTCCATTCTGCTCTTGACCCCGTCCCGGCTGAGGCTGAAGCCTACCCTAAGCGGTAGCCCTGATCACGAGAGATGCGCAGTCCCAGTTTCAGAGGCACTGAGCACTACAACATCCCCCGGGTCTCCGGTGCCACCGATGGAGGGCTGGACCACTACACAGGACCCTGAACCCGCATCTCTGGCACCTCACAGTCCCGGATGCTCGGGGCATGCCGGCGCGGTGGGAAATAACCCACAGGACACGCATGCGAATCCCGCCACCGCCACCTCCGCCCAGAGCGGCGGGGCCAGCAAGGGGCCAGGGAGTGGCCAGTAAGGGGCAGAGAGTGGCCAGTGAGTGAGCGGCCAGCAAGGGCCCAGTGAGGGGCAGCAAGGGGCCAGGGAGCAGCCAGCGAGGGGCAGCAGGGGACTTGCAAGGGCCAGCGAGGGCTAGCGAGCGGNCTGCGGCGGCGGCCGGAGGACGCTGCCCCGGGCAGGGCCGCTCGGCCCCGGGGCCAGGCGCCGGCAGCCCGGACGCCTCGGCGTCGAGGAGAGCTCCGCTCACCTTCTGCGCGGCCTCCCGGGGCCGGGACCTGACGGGCCCGCAGAGCTAGCTGAACCGACCCAAACACGGTGTTCCGCCGCTTCCCGACGACGCTTCCAGCAGCTGCCCGCCGAGCGCGGCCCGCTCGGCCCCTGGCCTCTCCCGGGCTCGCCCCTTCCCGAANGAGGGCTAGCGAGGGGCAGCCAGGGCTAGCGAGGGGCAGCCAGCGAGGGGCCAGCGAGGGCCAGCGAGGGNTTCCAGCAGCTGCCCGCCGAGCGCGGCCCGCTCGGCCCCTGGCCTCTCCCGGGCTCGCCCCTTCCCGAAAGCGCCTTCACCAAGGCCGCTGAAGGCCGCGGGGCCCTGCCACCCGCCCCCGTCCCGTTCAGCCACCGCACCGCCGACTGCCCCGGGCTCGGGCGGTCGCGTCAGGCAGGCCGGGCACCGTCCCTTCCCGAGGCACGTGTAAGGCTCGCCGTGGCAGCTCGCATCTTCCGCGGTGAAGCGTAACCACAGGCCGCCCCTCTAGGTGCAGAAAACATCCGCTTCGGCTGCTTTGGCACCTCGGGAGGTGCAGCTACGGGGGAAAGAGGAGCTAAGGGTCAGGCTCTTGAGAGCCGCCCGGCAACTCCGCTGCCCAGTAAGGCCAGGCTCAACAGTGCTCTCCCTTGTTTACTGGGAACAGATTTTTCCTTGACCTTCTCTTCCCCCCCCCACTCTGACCCCCCCCCCGGCCCCCTTCCCAAAACGGAGCCTTTTTCTCGCTGGCTTATGGTGAAGCTCAAGTGCTTTCTGGATGACAAAGTCCACTTGTCAGCAATATTCTTTTCAAAGACTGTTCTCTTCTCTCTAAGGCCTGCCTGACAATCGCTCTATTATCAGAGCTTTCTTACCCGATAGATTTTTCCCCTTTCCCTCCGGGGCTAATAAGGAGAAAGGTTGCCAGCCGTCACAGAGAGGCAGAGGGTTTCTGCGCGAGAGTTCAGCTACGACTGAAACCCTTACACGGCAAACTCCAGGGAAGGGCCATTATGCTGTATGTAGGATACCATCATTTGATCACGATGAATGACTTTTTGAAGCGGAGCCCATTCATCGGTTTGGTAATGCGTGTTGTTAGTTCAAAGACCCTGCTTTCAAGTCATTTTTGCTCCCAGGGCCCCCGCTGAAACATCTGACCGCTATCACTGGATACTTGGCGAACTCTCAGCTCGCAGTTGTGAAAGGAAATATTCTCGACGTTTTTAGATAGCTTGCTAGTTCTTTCTCCTAAGCTGTTCCCCTGCCCCAGGATGTTCTCGCTCTTCCCCGCGCAAACTTCCCAGCGAGAACGACGCGTCCCACGGCTCAGGAGCACCACCTCGTCCTCCGGGGCCTGGGCGGCGAGGAGGGGTGTCCGTCGTCTCAGTTTTTCAAGCTCCTCTGAAGCACTACAAACCAGGCGCATGAACCGTCAGACAACAGTTGCCACAGAGGCGGTGAGGGCTCCTTAGCGTTGTGCCGTGTTATTCGGCACAGAAACGTTCGGCCGGCTCTGGGCACCTTACCGCGCGGGCGGTCAGCCCACGTAGCCCTCAGAGGAGGACATGGCGGCCGGGGCTGCCCGCGCACCCCCCCACCTGCCCTGGCAACGGGCCCCTCGTCAGGGAAGAGCAAAGACGACGCTGGGCGTCGGAGAGGGCGCGAAGGGCCGCAGAGCCCCTTGCCGCTCTCCGGGAGGACGCGCTGCGTTGCGAGCGGCGGAGATGGCAGGGGACGGGCGTCCTGCGGGACCCGAATGAGCTGTCTGGGAAGAGGAGGAATAAACGCTGTTATTTTTGCGGACTGTGGAAACACTGAAATCCAGTTCTTCCTCGGACCGTGCCTTCCTGTCAAACACCCTCAGATGGCTCGGGTACACGTTGCCTGTTTCTCCCACATTCCCCTCAATTCTTGCTCGCCCGTACTACGCCTTTACAACTTACCTTTTCGCAAAGCAAGAAAGTCATCCATCCGCACACCCCACTACTGTGCACAACGCTGCGTCTCCGCCGTTCTTCCAAGGAAAAAAGCTCACGGGACCATTGCTTATAAAAGCACACAGGTTTATTGCATATCAATCTCATGTATAAATTCATTGTAGCATTGGAAAGATTACATTTGGTATACATTCCTATTCTACAGCATTAACCTCAAAATCAGCTTTTTCTATTCATTATTTTAAAGGAATTTCTCTACACAAGTACATTTGCCTTTTATCACAAGCATCAAAATGAAATGTGTAAAATCGCTTCTTTAATTATTCTCTACACTTCATATCTCTTATTTCATTATGCTCCCAACAAAGCGATTTCATATTAATTAATAACTGCCAACACTTTTTTTTTTTTTTTACTCCTTGGCAGTTCAAGGCTTCTAGCCTCGGACGCAAAATCTAATCACATATACAATAAGTGCATCTACGGAATTTTTTTCTTTTTAATAAAAATTTCACAAACAGACACAATAATGACTGCTAAACACAAGTCATGCACAGTTTACTTATAAACATAACAGAAGCAATATACAATCAAGAATGATATGGAACAAGCACCATCCTCTTTCTCAATGTTTTTTAAACATTATATGAAAACCAGACATTTACAGTTGATTTAAAAAAACACTATACAGTTCTAAAGGAAAAAAAAAAAACCCTAAATCATATCTGTATTGTAACAATGGGAAAAGGAATGACATAGGATGCACAGATTTATGATTCTTGCAAGCACAATATATATATGTTTTAAATTACATCTTCTGCAGGCTGGAAATGACATCAGGGCAAAACATCTCTTGCTTTGAAGAGCGCAACGAGAATGTAAAATACATCGAGAATTAGTTTCAGAATTACTTTGTTCACATGTGAATTGCACATTTGGAAATCAAAGCTGCCTTTTTTTTCTTTTTCATTCTTTTTCCAAAGTGGTAATAAGAATCAATGACAGAAGAAAGAGAAAAATAATCTTGGAATCATTCAGGAACATTTTTATCACAGTATCACTCAACACTACAGAGAAAAAGTTTCATGGCTTTGTGGAGACACTACTGACCATCGTCTAGGAGCAGAGGTTTTTGCCCTTATGTTACCAGCACTGACGCGAGCGGACTGCGCCGCTGCCCGCCCGTTTCCCAAGGGCAGAAGCGGGCAGGTTCCTCCACCACGATGCTCCCCCCTTCCCCCGCCACACACACACACACACACAATACAGCACGTAAAAATCGAATGTAAGTCAGTAGATTGAGATCGGCTGAGGGCAGGGGGGGCTCACAATCCAGTGCTTTGATGCTTAGAGTCAAACACGTTCACGCCATTGTGCAAGTGCTTTTCGAAACGCTTCGCGTGAAGTGAAAGAGAAGCCGTTTTCAAGAACGCCTATTGAAAGTCTAAGTGC
This sequence comes from Scopus umbretta, assembly GCA_013400535.1. Classification (NCBI taxonomy): domain Eukaryota; kingdom Metazoa; phylum Chordata; class Aves; order Pelecaniformes; family Scopidae; genus Scopus; species Scopus umbretta. Next base: position 50,457 of record VZTL01042439.1, on the reverse strand, counting down.
TGATTGGGGAGAAATCGAAAGCTTCCACTAGTCTCTTTTAAGCAAGACAGAAACCAAGCTTCGCGTTTTGTCCCGCAACGCCGCTGAGCGCGCTCGGCTCGTGGTTTGCCGTTTCACCCCGTTTGGCTTGGCACGCAGCTGCCCCGCGCAGCCCCGCGCATCTACTCCTTTCCGCCGCACTCTCTGGAGCGCAGGACCCAGCCGGCACGGGATGCGTTTGAGAGGCAGGCGCCCGGAGCAGCCAGCTGCCCAGCAGGTACACCCGTGGGCATCAAACAGCAACGCAGGCGCTGCCGAGCCGCGTGCGCTCGGCACGTCCCGCGGGAGAACCCGGCGCAGCCGCGCGCTCAGCACCACGGCAGTCGTGCTGCACCTCCAGCTCCCTGCATCGGCCGCAGCGATTTGCGTCGGGACTGGCTGCCGGGCTCCCAGCAGGCGAAAGGGAAAGCGCATACACCAGACCTGTTTTCTCCTCCCTAACCAGCTCAGGCAGACAGATCTCTCTGTGGTCCAAGCCGCGCTCGGGAGAAGCGAGGGCCCTTCTCGGAGTACCTTCACTTTGGCAGCGCCGAACAGCCGGGAACAGCCAGCGGCTGTCGACTTTGTCTGGTTATATGAAGAATTCACAGGGCTTTGCCCCTTCCTTCCTCCTTGCTGTTGTGGCAATATGGCTATAAGATGCGAAAATGCTTTTAATAAATAGATCCTACACAAACATTCCCAGTTTTAATCGCACCTCGAGTCGTGCCCTGGCTTTCCGACAAACAGCAGGCCGTATTCCAGTCACTGCAACCCGCGCCTCGCTCTATCGCACCAGTATCGTGGCTCCCGAGCACCCCGTGTTAGCGGCGTCGGACGGCCTCGAGCACTACAGCTCCACGTCTCACCGAAGCCCAGGGGAGCGGGCTCGCTCCCACCGCCAACGCTGGGAAGCAAGCTGTGCTCTGAGGGCAGAACCTTCCTCGACCCACGCGCCTGGCGGGAAACATCCTCCGAAATAAGGGATCGCCTTTGTCTACAACAGCAAATCAAAAACTAAACATCTGCAATGAGTCGCAACATGTTTCAAGTGCAATTGAATGAAAGCTACGAGATAAATAGAGATTCAGTGAGGCTTTCCTTTAACTGTGGAAAAAATGAAAACTTGTAATCAGTGCTAAATTAGAGGAGTCGGGAGATCCTACGACAAACCGAGACACTAGCTAGAGGAAACGGGAAGAAAACTGAATTAGGAAATACAAAAAGGAAAAAAAAAATCTTGTGATTTTAAAAACCACATTTTAACGTCCTTAATCCCTGGCTGGATTGTACCTCCCCGGCCCCAGCCAGCGCCACGCCGCAGGAGGAGCCCTCGCTCCTGCAGAGCCCGGGGAGCACGAACAGCCCTGCGAGGGAGACGGCAACTGCGCCAGCTCAGGCAGAGTTAGGAGCTGCTGCCAAGCGGCGCTTCTGAAGAAACAATGCAACGGACAAGAGGGCCGAGACACCGAAGGGAAGACCGTAGATACCCCAAATAAATCCCCACAGTAACATCTGCATTTCTCAGTACTTGGCCCACATCTCGGAGACCACCTTGCCGTGGCTCCTCCGGCTGCTCTGTTACCACCTCGTGCTGAGGAGCGTGATGCCGACCTCTTCAAAGATTGCTTCGATGGTGAACAAAACATTGGGTCACAGCACGCAAATGCTTGCGGTTGCCCCCAGATCTTGTTCCAACACGGCAGACAGCGCTGTGGTCCCTAGCAGAGAGATGCTCAGACATACAGTTTACTCCAAGCTGATACTCCGAGAGCCACGGAGCCACAGCTCGGGCTTTCGCACTGTAACAGGACAGGACCGATCTATCCTGATGCTAAAGGCCAGGCTACGTTTCCATGCTCTCCTGGGGCAGGGTCTGGGAGCCCGCAGGGCCGGACAGTCCCACCGGGGCCGAGCGCTCCTGCGGGCCGTGCTGGCAGCGACGGGCCCCTGGCCCTGCGAGCGCTCGCTGGACGAGTCTGGGCCTCACAAACCAGAGGCCTTCCCGGGGCAGGGCACGGGTGTGCACCCCCGCCGCTGCGAAAAGCGAGTCCGCCGAGGACCCAGCGCTGCCACCAGCTCTGCCGTGCCGCGTCCCCTCGGCAGAGTGGCCCGCTGGCCCCCGGCTCTGTCGGCCGCTCCCTCCCAGGACCGCAGCGCCCGGTAGAGGTGCCACATCCCCCGGCTCAGGGTCTGCACCTCAGTGCCGGCGGGTGGCAGGGCTTGCTGGGGGGACACGCGGCAGGGTGGCGTCGCTCGCTGGCTCGGTGCCATCGCTTGCCGGCTCGGTGGCATCGCTTGCCGGCCCCCCAGCTGCACCCGACGCCTCCCGGGTCTTCCTTCGCTTTCCAACCGGCCACGGAAAGAAATAGAAACCTTCGTCTCATGCAACGGTCACTTAAAGGCAAATGTACCAACACATATGATTGTCTGGAGAATCGGCAGCAAGACTAGCGGGATTGATCAGGGTCATTTGGCACATGGACAAAATCTTCCTACTCCCTGGTTATCGATCATACAACATACAACCTCAATTACACAATTTTGGTCCTTCACTACGTACTTATATTAACATTATTTCTTCACAATAATGATATCTAATGCAAAAAATACTGTTAAGGAAGAAATAAAATAAGAAAAGAATTAGCAAAAAATTACAAGTTATATACAGATTAAAATAAATTCCGTCAGGAAAAGAAACAATTCTTTTATTATTTTCAGTTGGCCCCTGTGGGAATAATTTAAAGGCCAAGCGCCTGGGCAGGGCTGTACTGCAGCAGCAGCAGAGGCAGATGTGCTGGGACGGGCACGTCCCATCTCCTTCGTAGAGACTGGTTTCTTTTGACCTTGTCAGCTCTCGGGCTCCGCTCACCCGTGAGCTTTGTGCAAAGAGATGAAGCAGTTCGGGTTATACTGACTGTTGGTCTCAGAGCCTTGGGCACTTTCACAGGGTGTTGTGGAAAACCAAAAAGGAAGGGCAAATTTTCTTGGAAAATACGCTGATGCTGCTAATTTACCTTTTTGTTCCTTCTCTACCAAAGCTGCCCTAGATGCTTTCCTCCACAGATGTCTGAGGCTCCTGGCTATCTAAAAACAGCCTCACGTGCGCTCTTGGCTGCAAGGAGTGAATTGCAAGGCTATCGGTCCTACCACCACCTCCGCTTTATTTGTGTAGCCGTTTCATTTGTTTTAGCATGCTGGAATGAGGCTTCCCCATTGCGCTTCTACTTGCTGGGCTGGCACGGAAGCCTCCGTCCATCCTTTTCCATGCCAAGCAGGCAGAGAGGCTGTGCACATCAAGCACTGACAGGCAGACACGCTGACGACCGCGTGCCGTTTCTCTGAAATCGGCCATTAACCCAGTTCTGCAAGCAGTTATTACCTGATAAAATACTTACTAGAAGCATGTCCAGCACTAAAATATGCTGAAACTAATGGGAAAAGCTCTCGACTTCACTGGCTTTGAACACAATCTTTGCACAGCCAGGCTGCCAGAGCACCTCCGGACTCCTAGCAGGTTGCTGATGCAGAACTGCAATGGGCGAGATGCAGAGGCACGTGCTTTCGCTCAGCGGCAGCGGTAGTCCAGTCCGTGGCATTTCTACCTTTTTAGACACTGCAATTCAAAAATTCTCAGGACACGCGTTCTGAACTTTACCTGTGCAGCCAATGTTATCCTTTGCAAGGTCCAGTTGCTCTCCTGACTGTTCTGTAATTCAGCTTGACCTGCAAAATCACTGCTCCAACAGCAGATTGCCACTGCAATGTAGAATAGCACAAGCATCATGGTAGTTCTGGAGGCTGCTTTGTATCAGTAAAGAAGATGAGACTTTGAAGCGAGTTAAAATAACTCATAAAGTATCTGCGAGGAATTTTAGAGTCAGAGAGACAATTTGATTCTTAGCTATGTGCTTGAACAGAGGGCTGTACCCCTGAGGTTGCCGAAGCAGGGAAAGTTTAACCTTTCTACTTAAATTATAGGCCAAATAGCAGCATGTGATAGGTAAGCGACCATCCAGCATACCAAAACAACCACACGAGTCAGAAATTTCTGCCGCAACTCCCAGATATTATCAATGCCAAAAGGATGTCACTCTAAAAAAACCCTGGGAGATAAAGCAGAAGATGTGTTCGCATTGCCCTTGTTACGGTGAGACTCACCCACCACGCAGGCTTCCTCACACACAGCTACACCTCTCCAGGCAGGGCTTTACCCCGGGACCTCTCTGACTGGGACGGTCCAAGCGTTTTCAGCGGCTCAGCCGTGGGGCTCTCAGACCAGCGCAGGGCAGAGTGCTGCCGCAGGCTGGCTGAGCACGGCTTTTTCTGAAACACTCTGGAGATGCTTCAAGTCCAAGCAGCAGCTTGGGCTCACAGGCACCAGCAGAGATGGAAAGCACTCTTAACCTTGCAGCGTAGGCACAGACAGAAGGGCATTCAGGGCACAGCTGAAGAGTGTGAGCCACATATTTGCATGAGACATCAAGAACCCCAACCTCTGCGATGCTCCAGGCTGAAGATTCCTCAGCCGGGACACTGCACATAGCCGATCACGACTGCAGGCACCGTGGCCTCGCATTCGAGCAGCTTCGCACTGTGCCAATACGCTTTGACGGGAACAAAGGATAGGACGGTATTTCCGTAGGAGCACAGAATTTCAAATTCTTTGGGGGTCAATTAAATGCGTGGAATTTACCCTTCCCTGGTATAACTCCAGTGACTATGTCAGAATTGCACCAAGGATAGGTCACACCTGGCTCGCTTTCCTTCTTACTCCACTATTCAGCTGAATTGAAAGGATATGCTACTGAATGGTTTCAAGCTTTCATTTATGCGCAGGCTTTACTGGCTCAGCGATACTGTTTCGTAAGGTTAGAGGGGCCGATATTTGATTGCACTGTTGCAATTGGTGTCTTGCTCGTGCTATTCCTACAGACTGTGAAATCCTAGGGCTGCATCAGGGTTACCCAGTTTTGGAGCGGTTCATTCTGATAAATTAGAAGCAAAAACTCTGGATAGCTAAAAATGCAGGACTTGTAGGTCGGATGCGACAGGTTTCCTTCTCAGCCAAAAGTCCAGACGACTCCCTGAGGCCCTCTCATCCATCTTCTGCTTGCTAGGATTTTTGCTAGGATAATTGCAGCACCACCGCCTCCTCGCTTGGACTCTGGCCAGTGCCTTGTGGACCTCTCAGAGGTGGTTGATGGGGTTAAAGGTCCCCGACTCTGAAGCTGCTCCTGCCATGTCCAACCAAGCACCCAGAGAGTTCTGGGAGGACGTGTGGAGGGGAGCGTTCTCAGACAGGGACAGCATCATTGCATAAGCCTGGAGGAGAAAGAGTAATGCAGAGGACACGTGTGAATACACACACAGGACAGGCTGTAATAACCTGTGCGAAGCACAGCACCACCTAACCACAGAGGAAACGCAGGACTGCCAGTATCCTTTGGCCTGGGCTAAGAACCTTGCCAGCAGGTCTAAATTTACATCCACATGCTAGGATGACACCCATCACTCAATGACGACTCAAATTTGCCACAGAGTTTACAGGCAGTGTTAGGGCTACTCAGGAGATGCCACTTTTCCCATTGGCTTTTATGGGACCAAATCCATCCTGTGCCCACTCCGCACTTGATTCTAGGCTCTGCTCTCAGGGGAAGGCAGCTACCTGCAGAATGCCCATGTGTTTTGTTCTTAAAACAAGTACACCTACAGACAAGCAAGTGGCTAAGAGAGGCTAGGGCCCGGTCACATGCCACAGAAATGGCATAGCAAGAACCACGCTCACTGTAACCCGACGGGTGGCTGCGGGCAGTAGGCCAAGCATCCTGACTCACTGCTTGGCCGGAGCTCACTGGTACCTGTAGAAACCTGCGCGTGGGTATTTAAGAACATAGGCACGAAATGCTCGCTGGCATTACTGGTGCGTTCGTACGTTCTTGTCGGGGCAGATGTATTGCTGCAGTGAAATGGTTAAAATCATCTGCTGAGAAAAATGCATCCAGGCTTGTGTTCTCTCTAACAATCTGCTCGCTTCTTTGTAACCCAGGTGCTCTTCCTCTTCCGAAGCTATTTGTCTCATACACGTCTGTGTCCTATCACAGCCCACACAAGCGATGTGGAGACTTAGGTAGACGATAACCTCACATACATTGCCACCCATGATCTGAAACAGAGGAGGACGTGGTCCCCACCCTCCCTGATCTATGTTGGGTGGTGTAATGTGTGCTCCTACTTTGCAATGAAACTGTGGCCGCATAGCCCTCTCCTTCACACCGAGGTTGCACCCACCCACCCACAATCCTTTGCAGGGCAACGGACACAGACCATACGTTCTCTGGGACCATCAGTACAACGCTTACTACAGTAGGACCCTCAGCAATGCAACTGCAACGGTGACGGTACTAAGCAGTTACCCAACTTTAACCTCTCCACTTAAAAGCTGAGAGTCAGATCTACTTGTCAAGTCAACACATTCACGTGTTGTAGGTGTGTGCTGGAAGAGGTACAGCTTGGTAGTGTTATGGACATGCACGCTTCTAAAATCGCTTAAAAGACAGACAGCCACAAAGGAGTGCTGTGCTGCTCACACAAATGTTGTTTTAGTATGACATTTCCTGCACAAGAGAGAGTTTGAATTACTTACGTTACTTATTGTGATTTAGGTGTAACCAGTCCTGCATCCCATACACTACAGAATTGGTTCAAAACCCCAAAATACCCCCATCCGAGCACCGGCTAGACCTAACAATGTAGTAAAAATTTTAGAAGAGCAAGCTGTTCCCACACAGTTAGTACATTTGGCATATTAGTAACAGGACACATGTAAGACTCAGGCAAGTGGCTTGTCTTTAAATCAGTTTCACCTGGACAAAAGCTATGTCCTATCTTCAAGCAGACCTTCCCCCGTTTCAGTACTAGCACCTACTATGAAGGAGGACAATAATTTCACAAGTTTTGGGTGACGATAAATCGAAAATCATGTTCTGCTTGGCAACTGCATTAAGCTACTGCTTGGCTGGACATGTAAAATTGGTTTCATGACAAATTCTGTTGCTTGAAGGTTAGAAAGGGACTCCAAGGCAACAGCTGCCCTTATCCCCCATGCAGGGTTGAGTACGCTCTCTCCAGTCCAGTCTGATGATGTAATTCATTGAACGGTTCTTTTGCAAGAATCCTTTTGTAGGGATCGAGAGATGAACTTCTTAACACTAGACTGAGTATTTTGGTTTAATGAAAAAGCAGAAAGCACGGATGGATCTGCCCCATACCTCCAGATCTTTCTCAAAACTCCAGTAGGTGCCGAGCTGTCATTTTGAGGTTTCTTGGTGGGTCTGAACTGGTCTAGCTCACAGGGAGGATTTCCATTTTATGGTTTGCTTTCAGAAATCGAGGAGGTGAACGAGGAAGTCCTCTAGACTTGCTGGACCGCAAGTCCTGGAAATACTGTTGTCTACTACAACTTTTATCATCAAACCCAAGGATACTTCATTGCTGTTTCTGCAGACCAAACCCTGAGTTTTGTAGCACATACCAAGTGGAGACCCATCCCAAAGTATAGATAAATAATAGTTACAAAAACATTTATACGGACAGATAAAAACAGACAGATGCCTCTATCTTTCTCTATAAGCACGTTCTCACAGCGCAGGCTAAATCATCAATTGATCTGGTGACCTAAAACGGATGCCCACTCTGTTTCTCCTCTACTCCTCTCTAGTTGCAACAGACATGGTTCACATACGATTCACGCATTACAGTTAGAATTCCTGCTTGCTGGAAGGGGAAAATAAACCTTAGCTAAAGGAGGCCAGCTGCTTGCTAATCCTATTGTACGTGCTGGCGGCGAGCTAGAGAAAATGTTCTGTCATATACCTACCTGGTTTTTAGCCTGCCTGTACAGAGTCTGTTTTATTGTCTCAGAGTCTAAGGTGGAATTAAACACATCTTTAACTTCAAATGCTTCCTCGGCTGCTTTGCGAAGATCCAGCCCCTTCCCAAAATTCGGCATCTGCTCCAAATCTAACAAGCCGGCTTCGTCCTCCTCAATACACCTGTACCAATGACCAGGGGAAGGGGTTGACCCGTTGTTAGCTCATCTCACCGTTCACATCTAGCCAATGTGAGTGTCGCTAACCCAGTGCCTGCATGCACATACCACGGGGGTCTCACAAGCCACATGCGTGAACTGACAGACAGACAAACATGAAGATGACACAAAGCACAAGGAGCAAAGAAAAAGTGGAGAGCGTGACTATGCGCAAACAAGCGTTAGTGCTCTAGATATTTGTGATTCAGCGTGGCTACAATTCACTTTGCTCTTCTGTGTGGAGATGTCCAATTGCTGTCCGCTCCTTGAAATGTTTGACCCGGGATTAACGTCTGAAGAACACCGCTGCATTTTCTGTGAGTTGCAATGAAAATAGTGATGCACTGAAATCAAGTAAGATACTGCTTTGCGTTGTGTGACGTTTGTTATGAATACCAGTTGGGCCACTGAGGCAAAAAGAAAGCTAAGCCTAAACTATGTGCAACAAACTGCAATTTTAAAGGTGTCCAGACATGGCTTGACCTTGGGGGAAAAAAGCTTTGCTTTTTCCCAGAGCTCGGAGAACTCTGCTTGAAGTCAACAACATTTTGCTACAACTGGAAGAGGTGCAGCGGCACAAAAGGGATTGCCTGCCTTTGCCCTGACCGGAGTTTTACAGAGAAAGACATTATCCGCTGAACTGTGGTACCCTGAAAATGCTGTGTTCTGTGGTGGGCTAACTGTTCTCCTGATAGGAACTTCTCCAGCCTGGGACATACGCCTTATCACAGATTCTCCTCGCAGTCCACTTGTTTCATGTCCCCCACCACGGTGAAAATGGAATCTCTCAAGCGAATGCTTAAAACAAACTGGAGGTATGAGACATGGCTTGAAAAACAAAACAATAGCACTCACAATCTACCACCGACACAGGGTCAGAAGTCTGAGCCCCATTTGACTTCTCAAAGGGAATGGCCCACCTCACCTTCGGGTGTGGTCAAAGCTCATGGTGAGAGATGTGGGCTCTTCATCTTCTTCATCCTCAAATGCTCCTCGGGGCTCTGCAGTGGGTGATACCGTTTCATCCTGTGACTTCCCTGTCAGGCTGTCATCGTCTTCCTCTTCCAGTTCTTCATCTTCATCATCCACGTCTTCCGTTTTCTCATTTGCTAATCCATGACATTGGGAATTGCCATCAATATCCTGGATTTCTGGCCTGAAATATTTGGTTGGGGTGTGGGGGAGAAAGAAAAGAAAAAAAAGACAAGACGTTGAATACATAAGTCATGCATTTTCACTGTAATGCAAGACTCTGATAATTTTATACAGATGTATGAATACAGAGACATATTTATGTACATATACATATTACTTAAACTGCAAGGAAAACGAAAACCGACATGTTTCAGGCATTTAAAAATCAGCCTTCACAGTGTCTTAAGGGCTAATAAGCATGTCAAGTATATACCAACCCCTAGCTTTTCAAACTAGAATTTTGTCTAGTCTGGATTTAAATGATGGGTTTCCATCTCTTAAAATATAACATCTGTGGGACGCGCAGCTTTCCTCGTTCTCTGTGCTACTGTATTCTAACACGCTCCCTTTGAGCAACCAGGAGGAAGCTTCCTCGCAGTGTAATCTAACAGCCAGCCTAAATTCTCTCTCGCATGACTTTTGCTATTTGTGCCTGTGTGGACCTAGCAGACTCCACAAACCCAGCACATTTACATTATGTTAAGAGAACAAGAGTGGGATCACCAGTGCTATGGATTTGGAACCCAACAGGATGCCACCAAGTGACATTAAATAAGATTACCATCTTCACCAGAAATTTTACATCCGCATGTTCCACACTTCTTGCTGTTCTTTATGTGGATCACATCAGCATGTGGATTTCTCATACATTTTGGACTTAAACGTCAGTACTGGCATTAAAGAGCTATTTCTGAAAACAGGATAGCGGCAGGTGAACTACTGGTTGGTCAAAATAAGGCTTGTGATACAGATAGGTTCAAAACAAACTAATAGACTAGAAAAGCAGGTGCCTGCGTTTTCCTTAATCACTGCTCTCTGACGGGTGATGGAACAGGCCCCATGGTTTCACGGCAGAAGGTAACGGTTCAATAATTGCATTTTTATCTAGAGGAGAAATTGTGTTTTCTCACAACTATTGCGCTGGGGCCAACGGCAGCAGTCGGCCTGCCTGCCTTCTCTTACTGCAACTTCTCTTGAAATTTGCTCCACTGGTTGCTCCCACCGGTTGCAGCCATGTCTCCCACCATTAGTGGCTCTCTGGTGTCAGCCCTCCTAACTTAAGTCACTTTCTGAAAAGACTTAACATTGGGCTTAGAGCTTGAGGCTGAATGCGCTTTCCTTCCAACCTGTTCCATTTCTCTCTTTTGAGCGTTTTAAATCAAGTATTGCAGGACTGAGGCTGACTGGTCTTTTAACCATGTTAACAATACATGTCACTAGATAAAGGCATTTGCTTGTCTACCTTTTATCTGCTAAAGTCGATGCTTGATTCATCTCACTATTTGCAATAAAATTTCTGATTTCAGAGAAATACGAATCCTCTTTTTCATCTAAAAGTGCATGGTTGTCTGATTCCGAGTTTGGGGAAGAGGCACTGGTCCCAAGGTGGTTTGTAATGACTCCAGAGTGCTGGCTCACTGAGTGAGAGAAACAAGAAAAGAGAACAGGAGAAACAATCAGATATTGTCAAAGCTATTATCAAGAGGAAACATAAAGGAGGAACATTACACAACAATCCTCTCACTATACATTAATGAGAGAAATCTCACGGACCGAAGCTCCCAAAGGAAGCTCTTGTTTTCCAGACTTGAACTACAGAGGGAAATATAGATGACATCCAGCATCAATGGATGGTGTAGACAAGTCAAGAGCCACTATCCATTGCATAGCTGTTTGCCTGTAGCTTTTCAATAGATTTTTTTTCCTGGGCTGGGAAACCACTTGGCTGGCTTCAGCACAGGAATTTCTTCCTTCAGTTTGTATCTTAAGGCAAGTCTCTCTATCTTCTTGAACTTCATGCATACCTACAAATGCATTTCAGGTTGAAAACCCTTGGTAGAGCTTGTCACGTCCACACCAGCATAGTATCAGGAGATCTCGCAATGTGAGGTTATGCTCCCTGGGCAGAGTCCCCAGGAAGTTAGTATCACGATCGCTGTTTCATGCAGTGGAAAAGGGCAGGCAGAAGGAACACCTGACAAGGAGAGCTTGGCAGAGCTGAGCACTGTGCATGACTGCGCGTATGCTGCAGTTCGGCACTGCGGGCAAACGCATCTTTGGCTGTGTGAAGAGCTGGTGTTTGTTTTTTGCTACCTAATGACACTCAGCCTTAAGAAACAGCGCTTTCCGTAAAGGCTTTGCAAGGACCAGAGAGACCAGACCATGGTGTCTTCTCCCCCCAGTGCCCCAACAGAACCGCAAGGCCATGCCTGCTCCTACCTGGAACGTTCTCGTGTTCGTGTTTCTTAAGATGTCGGTCCAAGTTGGTCTGCTGCCCAAAGCATCGGTTACACAGGTGACATTTGAATGGCTTCTCCTTGTTATGGATGTTTCGAACGTGCCGCTGGAGGTTGGAGGAAATGCTGAATGACCTGTCACAGTATTTACACCTGAAAAATAGAAGCAAATGCCAAAGAGTGCAACGTGAGGGGGAAAAAAGAGAAAGAAAAATCTGACTATCAGAAAACCAGAAAATGTTGGTCTATAAATCTTTACTCAGCTGAGGACCTGGGAAGCACAAGGCATTAATCATTCCAGACAAATCTGATATTATTGTTACTCAAGGAGTACAAAGAAAGGATTAGGATTAATTAGGAAGTGAGTTGTCCAAACAAATAAGAATTTTAAACAAAATAATTACTTTTCCACACGTGAACGTGGAAAGAAGAAAGGTGAATTTATTTCTTCCACCCATCTCGTTTTGTAAGGGAAGTAGGTGAAATATGGCTGTGGAGGGAGGAAAAAGAAGACAGAAGGAGAAGAAAGAAGGGAGGTGAAATGCATAAAATAGTTATTAGCTAGCACACCCCTACACAACACAGTTATCTGGACACAGAGACAACTACAGATTTATTTGTGAAATTCCTTGTGGTACTCAAGACGTAGGCAGTACGGCATGCCTTTAAAGACAATTATGGTTATTATTATGGTACAATAGCTCCCAAGAAATACACCGTCTTTTCCAAACAGGATAAGATTTACTCCTATGTGGTGAATATCTGGTTCACGATGAAGAAATGTGGAATGTGAGGAGCCAAGCCAGAACGTTCAAGGGAACTGCTGAGTGAAGAAATGTTCCCTCTTTAAAACAAACCTCTGTGAGACCCATGGTAGATGTGTCGGAAGCTTGTTCAAAGTTGCCACCCCACTCCCTGGATTCAGATTTCCTCCAAATAAAAACAAGGCTTTGCTAAACCATGGTGCTTTGTGAACTCAGCCCTCTACTTCTCTTGCAGCGCAAAACGAGAAGGCAGCCGATGTACTGAAGAGGGCAGCTTTGAGCTGCAATGAGGGGTTTCAGTACTAAAGCCGTAGAAAATCCAATTCCTCTTTGAATCCGCCCGAATCCCTCATTAGATCTCCCTTTAAACACGTCAGTCATTTGTCCCGCAACAAAGCTGCTTTCCTCATGGCTCTACTTCCAAAACCCAGGAGAAATAGAATCCTCTCTCCGATACAGACCTCTGCAAATCCTGTACGCTTACGGGACAAAATAAAAACTGTTCTTAAGCCCTCATAATTCCAGAACAAAACCGCTTGCTTTGGCAGAACTGCCCTGTGCTCCTCCAACTGAGAGCAAAATCTGTCCCACTGAGCTGAGCTACTATTTGATAAGGCAGGAAGATGGTGCTGCGTTTGCGCCTGCTGTAGGAGTGCCGTTAGTTCATTATGTGAAGAGGGCACACAGAACTTACCTGGTGCCTGCGTCGTGCAAGTATGCAACTGGATTTGCCTTGATGCTAAGGCCACAGTACTGTTTGCTACAAGCACAACAGGTTCAAATGCGGGAAGGAGGCGCGAGTGTAAAAAATCTATGCCGTGAAACGCACTCACAATTTCCAGATGTGCTACAGCTGTGATTTTTATTCGGTCTCTAAAAATAAATATCTGTTATTCTTGGAAATGGCAGAGATACGTTTATGAAACACTCTCTCTCACTGAATGTTTAGGGATTCCACGTCCACCTCTGAATTTCCTACTGCTAAATGACCAAAAAGAATAAAGATGCTTCAGATAATGAAACTTTATTACAAAAAGCCTAGGAAGAAAGCAAAATCTCTTTTTAAACCGCGGTTTTCTCAGACTTCAAAAATTTTTAACTTTTTCAAAAAATACGAACAACTAAAGAAAACGAGGCGTTATCTGAACACCAGCAAGAACGAGCACAGTTTACATACGGAGAGCTAAACACGCACAGATTTCCAGCTCTTGTCCTCCTCCTGTCTGCTAGCACCCAATGAATCTGCTTGCAGGAGCTGCCGGCCTTCGGCAGCTTCTGCTGTTTGGCACTTCAGAAAACTGCAGTGTCCCAAACAGCCACCACCCCGATCTCCCCGCTACTCCGCAGCACCTTCATGAGCAGTTTTGCCCAGCTTAGTTCCACTCGTATTCTACCGGTGGCCCCCTCCTCGCCTCTGCTGACGCCCGCGGTTTGCGCTCCCCGCCTGTCCCCACCAGCTCTATGCCCTTCGAAGCCAAACTCTCCCCCATTCGTGTTTGCCCAGCGCCGGGCACCACCAGGGCACCGGGGCTCCCGAGCGCTGCTGTGCTTAGGGCCGCCCCGGGCCCACGCTGCGTCTCGCCTACGTTACTCACGCGAGCAGCTCCAGTGACTTCAAAGGCAGCGCTTGCAGGCGTAAGGCAAGAACGATCTGGCCTCCTGTGTGTCAATTTATTTAGATGTTCAGGAAGTCTTTGAAAAGTTTCCTTTGACAGGTCCTTGCTCTAACTATGAGCTATGTGGATCCAGGTTAGGGTACGGAGAAAGGATAAAGAGCTTGTTAAAAAAACAGAAAACAGAGGGGCATGCGAAAGGAGCAATAGCTAATGTCTGCAGGCAAAGAGATCAGGGAGGCGTACTGCATTATTTGTGGTCCCAGAGGGGTCGGTACTTGGATCTCTGCTGGTCTTAATCTAAATAAATGACCCAGACAGAGGAACCAGCTCACATTCAGGGAAGAGGCGAACACAGAGGAGGGAGAAGAATAAACCTCAAAAGAGGCGGTATTTGCTTTGTAAACACACTGACAAAATGCTAGTAAAGTTTCTTCCTTAGCGGTCTGAAGTAGCACACCGATGGGCTAAAAAAATATAAAGCAGGAGTGAATGACTGTCGGGAACGAGCCGAAGCTGGAACTCAGGACTCGGAGGAATGGCAGGCAATCCTCAGAGCTTGGGGGAACTCAGACGCCTGGTACAGCACGACTGGAAGGGGAAAACCAGCCAGCAAAACCCAGTAACGTAAGAACGAGCAACTGAGCTAACCACTGTACGACTATGACAGTTCAGTAACACTTCAGACGTGACAGTAAGGCATGTGATACCATGCTTTGTAAAGTTTCAACAGCACTTGCAATATTTTACACTTATTCGATGATCAGCATGAGCTGTAAAGACAAAATTGCAGTGACAAAGCATAAAACATACGGACAGCTACTCTTCCTCCGAGTACCTCCTTAATCTCAAGTGCATTTATACCAGGGATGAATTTAGGCTACATTTTAAAAAAAAAGAAAACGAGAAAGATGAGATTTTTCTCAAACTATGTGCAATCTTAAATGACACGACAGACGTCAGCTTTAGTTGTTAGTTTCGGCTTAATGCAGATAACAGGGCACGGGGGCCTAGAAGGGAATTAAAGAAAAACAAATTCAAAACAGACGTCAGGAAGCACATCTTTATAGGAGGAATCACAGCCTTACAGGCAACACTTCAGGAATGGGTGTAATTCAAGAATCAATTAGATGGCATCCTGGAGGGAATGGACGTTTAAAAGAAAATAAAGTCTTGCTGAACCAAACAGCTTTTAGTTGTTCCCAGTCTGGCTCCTATGTAGTTTCTGTGAGACTGATTCCAGAGAACGAAAACAAAACTAAGAAGCAAACCTACGATACACCCTTACGTTCACGTGCTCCAAGCGTAAGCAGGTTCACGAAAAACTGCCTCTTCTGGATTCTGCTCGGTAAGCTCAGAACGACAACAAAGTCCTGCTTTGTACGACCTGAGCTTCCAGGTAAGCCTGACCTGGTTGTACAAGCCCAGCTTATTTTGCATTCCTCTGAAAGACATGGTTACGTTCGACAGTCCTTTTCATCACTGGCTTTTGAAATACGTACTACCGCATTTTAGATCCGGTGCGGAAAAGAGGAGTGAAAAGAAGCATGTCGAATTTCGCTGTGTAGCATGTTGTCTTTGAGCCTTTTGAAAATCAATTGATTTTTAAGAAGTAAAGTGCATTACCGGGTATTTCTTACTCTTCAGCAACACATAGCACTTTCCCTTTACAAAAAGAATTCATGTGCCTCCATATTGCTCATGTGCTGTTAATTCCTACTTCATACGTAATTGAATAGGCACCTAGGAAGTTTAAGTGACTTGGCAAAAAACACACCATGTATCAGTGACAATCAGGAATCAAACCCAGAGCATCTTATTTTCTGGCCTGCCTGTTTCTTGATCTACACTTGGACAATTGGTGAGCTTATGTTAGCCTGAAGAACATTGCTGTTCTTATTTGGATGAATACATAACACTGACGGAGTCAAAAGAAAAACAGTTTGAAAAACCAAAAGAGAAGCCCTAAGACAGACATCAGTAAAACACTGAAAAGTCAGCGACCTCCTTTTACCTGCAGAAAAGTCAGCACTTATAAAACAAGCTTTCAAAACAATTATCG
The DNA here is from genome assembly GCA_013400535.1 of Scopus umbretta. Taxonomy (NCBI): domain Eukaryota; kingdom Metazoa; phylum Chordata; class Aves; order Pelecaniformes; family Scopidae; genus Scopus; species Scopus umbretta. The sequence goes on along the minus strand of VZTL01042439.1, from coordinate 34,480 downwards.
CTGCGAAAGTTGGGAATCTCAGTTCTCTGAGAGCAAAAGAAAATCAACGATAATTAAGCTCTTCTGTAAACGCAGCGCTTACTCTCAGGAGTGCTATTATAATGCAACATTGTCCAGAAGTCAAACCTCTATTACAAAAAAAACACACAGGCCATTTTCTGGGAGAAGACCAGATCAAATAAATCTTTATTTTCCTAACCTTTGTTAAGTTGCAAGTCTCCTTTTTTGGAAGAAAACTGAACTAACAACCTCTGAATAATCGGGAGCGAGCATTTTACTCAGACAGGGGTGTATAGTGAATACGCAGTATTCATTCAAGGCATATCAAATAACGCAACTGAAAAAATCAGAACGGGGAATGGTTCCAAAACATATGTCTGCTTTGGAAAGGTTTTTTTTTTTTTTTTCTTTTTCATTTACCTAATGTCTACACTCAGAATTCTGCATGACTGTGTATGGAAAAAAAATTTGACTCCCTATGTACCCGGGATTACAATGTGGGAGACAGTAGCTTCTGAAGTTAAACTAAGCAGAAAAAGTTGATGTATTTGACCACACGGCCTTTTGCCGCTCATCAATTTGTTTGTGCTTCTCTTTACGGAAGAATTATTACCTTAGCTTTGTTGTGAACTCTGTATGGAAATACCATAACAGTAGCTAACAAAAACGGAACGGTTTGAATCGTTACTGTCGTTTGACAACACGCAAAACACGTACTCACATTATGGAGAACACAATGCTTGATTTTCAGTGAGCTCTCAGGTCTTCATGCATTCAGTTTTGCTCATGTATGTACCTATTCTGACAATAAATCATCCAAGGCATATTTTTTTGCCAAAGTTTTTTGAAATGGACTGCAAAACACTAGGAGAAAATACTGGGGCAAAAAATTCCCCCGTCTTCCAGGAGAAATGTTCCTTTGCATATCAGACGGCAGCAAATAGTAGTTCAGCCTTCAACACCCAACTGAACACGTGAAACAGTGTCTGAATTTCCCCTCCCTGATGTCTCTTTTTAAACTTTGCAATTTAAGGTAGGACACTCCCTAACTTAGATTTTAAGACAGATGCACTACAGGGCTTTTCTTTTCCTTTGTTTTTTGATCCACTGCTCCAGGCACCTCTGATATGTGTTAGGAAACAAAAAAAAAACCAACCCAGCTAGACCCAGCAGTTAACGTGCTAGCAAGCCCTTCCAAACAGCCCCATTTTCAGAGATATTCAGCACCTTCAGCTGTCCTTGAGATGAATGGTTAATGTGAGTGTTAAACAACACTGCAAATCAGACCACTCGTTCGCCAGCATACATCTAAATATAAGTTAAGTGTCTATCTTCAAGCTGCCAAGCCTGATTATTTTTGGCTGGTACACATAATATACAATCCGATGAATCATTACATGTAATGCTACAGGACCGCGGCATTATGTTGGCACAGCTTTACAGAAAGGAGAAAAAATAACACAGTGGTGAACGAGGAGTGTGTCGGGAAAGGGTTTTTATCTGGGGGACAACATCACCTGTAGGGCTGTTCTCCAGTGTGTGTCCGCAGATGCCTTGTCAGATTTGCTGAGCGTGGGAAGATCTTACCACAGTACCTAGATGGTGAAAGCCAAAGTAACCATCAGTGCATGAAAGTCCTGCCACACCAGATCATTTACAAACACCGTATCACCAGCTACCATCGACCTCGCTCACTTTGATACCGCCCCCAAAATTGGAAAAACCCTTTATGCGCTAGTAACTCTAAGCACCTATGTACTGAGGGAGGAAGACATGAGGTGAAAACTGAGAGAGCGACGCCCACCCCAGGATAACGGGATTCACAGTGGCGAGATACTGGCACAGAACGACGGTCGATGATGCCGCATCATTGGGAAGGGCAGGAAAAGAAAAAACCCTATCAGAACACCCAGTTCAGGCCCAAACGCTGGCTGGCTTAGGAGCTTATCTTGGAGGCCTGGGCAAGTATATAGGAACACAGTAAGGACGTGGCGACCCAGCCCCAATATATTCTCCCACAGATCCTCCTGAGCCTGAATAGTTGTGTTAGATACCACTTTGCTGAGTTTCTTCCATCTATTTTTCTAAAAGCTTTTTCAATGCAAATAAGCTTTGGACATCCACAACCTCCTATGGTGATGAGTTCCTCTGCTGCACTGTGTGTTCTGCAAAAGAACCTCCTGCTCCTTCAACCTGTCACTCAGTCACTGTACTGGATACTACCTCGGTCCTGCATTGGGATACAGAGGGTTTAATCACCACCTATGCGTATCATCCATCGCTTCAGATTTTCATGGATCTCCTTTATAGCCCTGTTTAGTTGCTCATCATACAGAATCTACTTGATTGTCCTCGGAATTCACAGAATTTTCTTCTGGGTAAATGCTGCAGCATTGGGTTACTGTTATTGGGATACACTGCTGCGAGTCTGACGGTCTGCTTAGAATAAGGGAATGCAGCAGTAAGAGGCAGTAAGAGAAGGAACTGTGTTCCACAGTAAGTCTGATTCACAGTAAACTCAAAAGGAAGGGAGGTGTAAATAAAAATATTAACTGGGAAATAAAATGCTAAGGAAGAAGGGTTCTGTGACTACAAAACCTGACGCTTACTGCTGTAGAAGGAACTTCTATGTGAGTGGACTTTCCTAACTTGAGACATTCAGCACCTTCAGACGTCCTAAAGATGAATGGCTAACGTGAGTGTTCATCAACAATGAAAATCCAAACATTAACTCGTGTGCGTGTATCTAAACATAGGTTTACCCCCTATTGCAGGTAGACACCTCCATTTTCTAAATACTCAGCTGAAATTCAAGCCCATAGCTTTTGTGGCAAAGTCGAACAGAAGAGATGCATCAAACAAAATACGTACCCACTTACTGCACCTGAGAAAAGTGCAGTGGGAGCCACCACAAGAACCTCTAGTAGTTGCAGGTAAGACTGTGTAAGCAGATACAGGTTTCTATTCCCCCATTGGTCTGCTCCAATACGAGCTTTTAGAGCTGCCATGGATACCTAATTATTTCTGCAGATACAATTGCATTCGAAAAAGTTGTCTACCGCATGCCATTTTTTCCAATTCCAGTACTTTGCGTAGCTGAGATTGCACTCGCATTGGCAACTGCGGCATTTGCTACCACACACAAGAGACTTGGCTTGGAGAATTCCATTTGCTTGAGAATCTCCAGATCTGCTCTCAAGGTTATTAAAAATTACAAAGAAAATAGAAGATGCTGATTTTCTACCAGACAAAACAAGCTATTTCAGAGTGAATTAGTCATCAGAATGCTCTGTTCTAATTCTGCCGCTTCTTGTTTTTCCTCCCACCCCCGCCAAGACAGTAAAGATGTCCACGTGAAGTTGCTCTGTTGCACGCTGGTGTCTGGTGCAGCTTCCCAGGTAGGTGGCATTCTCCCAGGGCTGCCTCAACATGCTGGGGGTACGGTCTCACTTCTGCGGGGTGCCCAGGCCCTTACCTGCAGGTGTAACGCTCCTTGCCCTTGCGCAGGATGGGATCGGATAGCGTGGGTGGTGGAGATCGGAAGTTGAACGGGTGATGTGGAAGGGGCTGCAGGGAAGTGCCAGTGTCTGCCTTCATGGCTGCAAAACTCTCCAGTTTCTCTGTCATTGTTTCTATGGCTGACATCTACAAGTACAAGGCAAGACCTCACGTCATAAAAATCCACAGGCAGAACAATACCTGATGCATAAAACACGTCTTTTAGCACTAGTTTGTTGGTCAAAGCCTCTTGCTTCTCACTCTCAGAAGCTAGCTGAGCAGCGCGGAATGGAGCCACTGAATCCAGCCAGGGAAGAGCGAAATGGCGTATCGGGCTCAGAGAAATCAGAAAAGATACGGTTGGCATAGCCATGCAGTAAGCGTTAGATCTCAGAAATGAGGCGCTCGTTTACCTTCTGCAACATGCACGTGCTTACTTTCAGCATTTCAGACTCAAAATTATCTCAGAATATGCTTCGCTTCCCTTTTTCCAGGGATGACACTGGAATTAGGCACCGCGGTCAACTGCGGGATGTAGAACTCGCTGCCCAAACCCTCCTCGCAAACTCGAACCAAAGTCTTGGAAAGCAAGGAGGTTTGAGCATCCGCTACCCTCACAGGGGCTCAGAGGGACAGCAGTAGCAAGCTGCAGGCAGGCAGGCAGGCAGGCAGGCAGGCAGGCAGGCAGGCAGACGACCCCAGGCCAGAGAGGCCAGAGAAGTCTGGGGCAGGAGGCAGAAGAACCCTGGCCAAAGTGGAGGGGGAAGGAGCACGGGGGAACGCCTGACCGCTGACAGGGGAGCTGGGGCAGAGGAGAGGCTGAGGCTGGAGGAGTGAAGAGGGAGAGCTGGGGAAGAGGAGGAGTTATGATCAGACGCAGGATGGAGTGGGTCCACAGAGAGTTTGCCTAGCAAAGAGGCCAACATTTTAATTACAGGTAAGAAAGGTTCAGAAGCCAGTAAAGGGGATGGAAGGATGGGTGGGAGATGGCTGAGCTTCCTGGCGTGAAAGGGAATTCCGGCCAAAACACTCCGTGTGAGCGGTGGCTGGATGAGTTATGGTTAGGAGGACCACAGCCTACACATTGGAAGCCTGTTCGGATGGGAGTGGCAGGCCTAGAGACCGGACACCGAATAAAACATTTCTGGGCACCTTTGTCAGCTTTAGTTTGTACAACTCAGCAATGGCCATGTTCTCACATAAGCAGTGGGTTAAATACCACACCAGAAAGAGGGAGAAAGGGAAAAACCTGGAGATGCAGGAGAAGGGCAAAACAAAACAGGAAAGGAAAAAGTCAGCCTGTATGCAAAAAAAAGGGTACGCATAAAAATCCTACCTAAAGAAAACCACTTTTACTTTCATGAGAGCAAACCAGGAAATCCAAGTCCAAGAGAGAAACGGAACTCGGACAACTACGCTGACATCTCCAACATTCAGTTTTGTGCGCTCTCGAGAGCACTTTCAAGATACCAAGCAGAAAACACGGATAAAACAAACAAGGCAGCAATAAAGCCGCCTCCTCGCTGCAGATGACATCAGCGGGAAAGAAGGGAGCGCCGGGGGGAGTGGGAGCCTGAATGGAGCGCCAGCCCGAGAGCTGGGGGGACAGCGAGTGAGCGGAAGGCAGTAGGAAGCCATAGATCAAAACTAGATGCTCTATTGTACAGGAAGGGCTGACCTTTTGCACGTTTACACTTTATTAAACTGGGCTCCGGGCGGGGGGGTAAAGAGCCAAGATATTGTTTAAAATGTAGGACTATAAAAAAAAGTTGTCTTAATCACCAGAGAATACATTGTGGAAGGCTGACAACCATTCATAAGCTGTAAAAAAGAGGAGTAGTAAAACCCATTTCCCGATAATAGATCCACGGCCCCTTAGTTGGAGGCTCCCAGCCCATGATAAATAGTAAGTAATACTTAGCGCCAGCCACTTGAAAAGGTTACTTGATCATTTACAGCAAAAGCTCTGCCCCAGCTGCCAGTCATGTAACAAAACCATCATGTTAAAATGCTATCCGGATCTTTCAGAGCTATGCCACTCAGCCCTTTGCTGGAGTACCTGGAGATATCTTTTGTTGTGCCCTGTTCTTTAGGCACTTAGTCAGAGATGTTTGCTGGCTTGATAGCCGTAGGCTTATTTTAAAATTCTAAACGCCGGCCACAGCCTCTCCAGTGGTAAAGGCACTTTGCTATTTAGGGAACAACTGCCTGGTTATAATAAAAAAGAAGGGGAGAAGAAAAGAAACGTAACAGGTGAGAAAAGGTTTTCCATTAAGTTATCAAAAAGTTACACCGTTTATTTATGTTGTCCAGAGTTTCATTTAAAACGGACAATGTTAAGAATAACACCCATCAGAGCAGAGAAACTACTGTCAAGGGCTGGCTAAGAAATAAAAGTTGCCTGAAATTCGTTTTGAGAGAAGGCATCTTCTGAACGCTCAGCCTTTATGGCGTTTTTTGGCCTAACCATGTCCCACCCCAGGCCCTCTACGAGAGCTGGGGAATCACTCACAGGGGAAAAGGCCGAGACCAGACTCGGGTTTAGAGTGCGAGGAACACACAGAGCGTGCCTCTAACTGATCCGGTATAGGAACGCTGGTCCTAAGAAAGAAGACAGAAGCAGGAGCCCCCAGAAGCACGATTTCTTAGGAAAAGACCCAGGATAATATCGGATGGGGATCTGGTAGTAAAAATCTCACAGGTTCTTGAACAAATGACCCATCTTCGTTCACCGTATTGAAAACACCTGGTCGATTACACAGCGTGGGAACAGCAGCTCTCTAGATCAAGTGACCTTTACACAGCAACCCGCTTTATTAAAAACTAGTTATCAGGAAGTTTCGGGCCCAAGTGATTGTAAATTTTAGGCTATTCTGTCTGATAAGCTATTAGAGATAACCAGACCTTCCACATCTTTTCACTGCCATGGGAAGAGGACGTGGTCAGGATTTCGGGAACAATGTTAATAACCTTCCGCCCCATGCTCGCTCCTACTCAGGGTCTGTACGTTTCTCATCGTCTTGTTGGGTTGCTTTGCCACACTAGCTCCTCCCCGCTATCAGATTCTTTACAGGCAGATATCCCCGCTATTCTAACTCAGACAAACACAGGATGTTCCTGGCCAGCCTGTCACCATTATCCAGCCTGTATGAAGGAAAAATCGGGGGAAGTTATTAACCAAACTCTGAGGCTGATGCGAAACAATGAGGGAACTAAGTTTAGCTGTGAAAGCAACCAGGATCCAGCTTTCACAAACCTGCAAGTTATTCATCCAAGGTGGGAAACACGATCAGAGGAGAACAATGCATGTGACTATCAAGGAGAGTACAGTCATGACCACAGAGCTCAGCGCCCAGCCTGTGTTCACAGCGGGAGAGACAGCGGATAGCTGGTGACCGTCACACTGGAGAGGCCGTTGGGCGGCGTGTGGCAGAACTCGCTGCATTATCATTACAGAGCAAGGAATCCTAAGGGCAAGGAGTAACATCGCTTCTTGGGGAGTTTAGCTCTAATCGCTTGCAAGATAAGGGGGTTTGTAAACTGGGGTCGATTCCCGTGGGGAGTTGTGGTTGCATGGGACTGGGTTGTGCCTTTCAAATACTCTGGGGTAAAGGCCTGGTACAGCTGCACCGTGGGCTGATGGGCTGGCATTCCCGGTCCACTGTCAAATGGGAAAGCTGTCCAGCAGCGTTTCCCATTGCTCTGCAGTGACTCGGACCTGAAGGAGATGCAGAGGGAGCAAATATCCGTGAGCTGTCAGAAGAACAGAGACTAGAGCAGCTGTGCAGGAAGGAGAGAACACCAGTTCCCCATCAAGTGACCCACTGCCTTTTGGGGCAGGCAGAACCGAACCCTGACTCTCCATTGCCCTGCACTTTCACGCTTTCTAGACAACGTAAGGAAATGTCAGGCTGGTATAGAATGCTACCACTTGGATGCTGGGCAGTCCTTCTCCACTTTGCACTACTGCAGATGGCTGTGCCAGGTGCTCCCAATGGAAAAATTACGTAGGCGTTCTGGCGTGGGAAAGGGGGGGTTGGCAGACCACGGGAGTTGTCCAGACCGCATCCCTGTTCTTCTGTTAATGCAAAAGAAACGGCAAGGCGTAACTACCATCACCCTCAAACCGGGTGTGAAATGAAAAGCAGCTGAAAGTAACTGGTGGAAAATAGCGGAGTTTCCAGTTGGGCCCTTCCTTGGATGAGAAAGGGTCCGATCCAAGTAACCTGTTTGTACCAGCTCCATCACAGACCTCTGGGCATTCAATCAGCACGGCATTGTAACATCACTGCTTTTACCTGGGGGTGAAAAAGCAGCGGGGAGGGTCGCAGGTACTTCTCCTTTAGGGCACCCACAGGGTCTGTCACCTTCCGCTTCTCCACCCTGCTGGACAACAACACAGAGGGTTACATACCTTACAGGGCTACAGGCAGCAAAGAAATAGCCAAAGCATTCGCAGAGGTGTTTCAGTTATATATGTATGAGGCTACTCTCCTATTGACACAAATGTCTCTCTTCCCCTGCTAGTGGATACTACAAATTACGACCCACAACCTGCCCTGCAAAAGGCACTGCAAACGATATGAAAATGGATCCCCTCCTTTGGGCAATAGTTTTCTAGCCCTCAGACTGACGTCTAAGAAAACAACATTTGGATCTTTCAGCGTGAGAGCTAATGCCTCTGCCGTAGTGGTTTGTAAGCCTCTGTTGTGAAATGTCATGAAAAAAACCTACGGTTACAGCAGAGGCAATGTTTAAGTGGGAGAAGCTCTAGAGCCCACAGCAGGCAGGCACTGCATGGAAAAAATTTGTCTTGAGTGTTTATCTTTATCTTAAGAGTTAACACTGGGCCAGACTTCGCAGCCCCAAGTGGGCTGAAATCATTAGGTGTTTCATATTTATTTCCTCCCTTGCTGCTGAGATATAATTTGCATTGAGTCCCCTCAGAGAGCATATGTGGACAACAATTTAAAAAGTCAGGAACTGGTGGGAGATTTCTGAAGTGACTTAGGAACCCGAGTTCTTCTGATGTCGCTTCGGTCCGTTCAAATATTCCAGGCTTACGCACCTTACTACACAGAAACGATCCTAAAGTTAGGCTCCCATTTTTGAAAATACTGGCTTTGCTTTCATAAAATACTCTATTCGGAGGGCAACCGTGGCGTGAAATTGCCAAAAAGAGAAACTGAAACGTCCTCTATGGGATAAAAGCGTTATGAAAGCAACTCCAATAAATGCAGCTGCATCTTTAAATTACTGGAATAGAGTCCCATCTCAGCTAAAGCAGCAGAAATCCAATAGAAAGAGCAATTTTAACTACATTAGTCCAGCATAAGTGAGAGCAAATTATTTTGCTGCATTTCAGCTGATTGGTGTGTGGATCAAATTACCGAAGAGTTTAAAAGAAGAGTCATGCAGAGTGCTATTTAGCGAACTGTATTTCATCTGCATTTAATTTTTCTTAGGTGGAAGAAAAGAGAAGAGCTGGATTTGAAATGCCGTCAGAATGACTGTGCTTTGGAAGGTACGTGTTTTCACGGGCATGAGTTTTCAGAAAAACAGCAACGTGTAAAGCGAGACGTAAGAAGCTTCTCCTCGACACAAGGTAGAACAGTGAGCCGCAGCGAGCCACATCCCGACCAGCAGAGCTTTGCTCGCCGTGACGCACTGAAATCAGCTACGACGCCTGGGGAATGCCCGCTGGACCCTGGCTGCAGGCGTCTCGAGGGACAGCCCCACCTGCACCAGAAATGTAAAACCGAGCGAAGCGACAGCGTTTCACCCGGCTTTACCATCTCCCGGTGTCGGGTAATGAGAACGCAACAAAGGCACAAACTTCCCCGTCAGAGCTGAACTCCGTGGCGACCAGAGGATTAAGCTGATCTTTTCAGCCCAGTGCCTGAGAACGTTACCTTAAGAAGGCCGAGCTAAAAACTGCACTGATTTCAGGCTGTCTGGCCGCATTGAATTATATCACCAGGAGAAAATGTCAAGGATTTAAGTGGCCTTTGGGAGAAAAATGAAGGAGCCAAATGATGTGAGAGAGTCTGATAAAGAGAAGTTTAGAAACAAAATATTTCCCTATTTTTTAGGCTGGGACTTGGAAGCTCTGCTGTTTAGCTCATTACACGAACAGTCTGATTCGCCAGCAACTCCACCACTGCCTTTCTATTTTAATATATTACTAAAACTATATGCATCCCGTGGAATGCAGCAAACGATGCCCCCATCCTTCACTTCCATCTGTCTTCTGGACCTTTACGGTTTTCCCGAGGCTGCTATTTTAATTGGCAACGGCTTTTTCAACCCATGTTATTTTAACATTCCTACTGAGAATGCCCAGAGGTGGCAGGATCCTAAGCTAACTCGAAGCTTTTGCCTTTCTATCCCATTTATTTGTTTTTTTCCAGAAGTACTTTTTACAAAAATAAATGCCGGACTATTTACATCATCACGTATTTTTCCAGGAGGAGATGACCACGGTGGGCCCCAGACAGAATACATTACACGTCCCGGGTTGTGATGTAGCCGTTTCCACCACAGATGGTAAGCATGTAAGCAAGCAACACGGCATCGACCCCGAGAGGGCTGGCAAAGCGAGAGACGCTTTCTTAATGGCAAGCAACGAGGCTCACTAATCCTCATCTCAGCTGACAGTTCTTTGGCCTGGCTAGACATTGACATCATTTTTTCCCACAGTTATCAACCATACAATAGCAGCAAGGCAGTGACATAGGTGCTGTTCTCCTGGCCCGCTTCTCCAGCCAGCAGCGAAGGCCACGCCACCCGTTGCTGTTCGCAGTCCTTCGAACGCTCAGGCGAGCCATCCCAGTGCTGACATGGTCGCTCTGCGGTGACTCTGAGTCTTTCCAGCGCTAAGAAAACACCAGCGTCTGCAGCGCATCCGTTAACTTTCCAGCAGGCTGGACTACAGCTAGGCTCGCCACGCAACCCCGCAGCACACTGTTCACATTTAGCTCAAGTCACGCAAGAACAAAGCGGGCACTTCCAGGAACTGGCTGTTCAATTGGACGCTGAATCCAGGAGCCCTCTGGGCCAAACCCGTGTGCCGAAATGGACGTTATGAAGCATCCTACCCTAAGGGAGAATTAATTGCCGCGTTAATGTCCAAATCAAACTAGTTCGGGATGCCCCTTTCCACCGGACTTTGCTAAAAACAAGCAAACGGTATTTGCTACGCGGCAAATACATCTCATCCACAGCAGGAAGAGAACAAAGGTAGTGCCAGCGCCCGGATGGGTAATACGCAGACTTCCTGGCACCCGCACCTTAAAGCTTCAGCTCATCTCCCTTTAGAAACAGCTTTTATAAAAAGCTCTAAACTGACAAAAGACTCGAGTCTTCCCTGCACCTCTTCTCCTGAATTCACTCCTCCTAGAAGTTTAACTGGCAGACTTCATCCCGTCTGCTTTACATGTGCCTTCCATGCTCAGCTTATTCTAGGCATGACATAGCGAATCGGCCCTTCCTCAAAACCTACCCATTTCAAGTGAAACTAGAAAAGCCTTCCTATCTTCTAAGAAAGGTAAGTCTGCAAGGAATGTATGTGAGAGAGACTCGGATAACATCACGCCACCACGCATTTACATGGTATTCATTACTCCAGACTTAAAAACGTTTCAGAAGGCTGGGTCCAAGACAGCAGTTCCTATGAACGGAGAAACTCTAAGAAAAGGAATTAGAAAGAAAAAGGGGGGTGGGGAGGAAGAAAGGTGAAGTGGCTCACAAAAGGCCATCAAGTCAGTCAGTGGGAGAGCTGCATTTCCAGGCTCCCAGGGCTCCTGACTCATTCCCAAGCCATGAGAGCCCAGGCTCTGAGGCATCTGAACTCTGCATTCTTATCGAATCAAACCTCTGGAATTTCCCCAGCAGAAGTGCCATCTTAGTGTTGGCTCGTGGGAGAGTCCTTAAATAGGCCAATTTTCTTCTTTATCAAAATAAGGACGTGTTCTTTACACACATTGATTACGAGCACTCCTTTCAATTGTTCAGCCCTTTCGATTCAGAAAATTCAACGTGCTGTGACAAAGGAGAGAGAAGTACAATCAACCGCGGCAGACTTTCACTGCTTTTTCTAAGCAACCTACACCCCGATCTGCCTCAAGTTGCGAGGTCAACTAGAAAACGAGCTCGTTAGAGGAAACGCTTAAGGCAGGGTATGTTAATACCTGTATATGGGGTCCATGAAAAAGGGTGATGGCTTAGCATAATGCAGGGATGGCTGCTGAGGCAGTGGAGACTGGGAAATCTTGGGTAAGACTTCACTTGCCATTAGCTTCCTTTCCCCATAAATGTGGTTTTTCCGTGGCTCTCTTCCTCCATTCTGACTGGCTCGGACGCGGTTGCCGATGCTCAGATCCAGTGGCTGTTCCTCCCCTGAGGATGGGGCTGGCAGGACCTTAGGTGGCGGCAAGATTGGCTTAATCTCTTTTGGCTTTGTGGTGAGATCAAAGGGCGACTCTGAGCTGGTGCTGCCTACTTTGTGGAGGTCCCTGGGTGACTTTGGCTCTGCCTTGACCAGCAAGTTGTGATTGAGGGTCCGCTCCGTAAAGGGATAAAGAGAATGGGGGAAATTGGGGAGGAACTGGAAAGGGAACATGGAATGATACGGGAGCGAACCCATCTTTTTCTCCTGCATCCCCATGAAGCCAGGCCCAAAATATTTCTCTGCGATGGAGGCGATAGCTTTAATAGAGTCATTCGCTGCTCCCGTGGCTGGCAGCAGGTGCTCCTCGGGGGGAGGAAAGAAGGAATGCTGAGAATAGAAGAGAGGGATCTCACTCGTGCTGTTGGCAGAACTTGCAGACACAGAGCTGCTGACAAACTCTGGCTTGCTCTCAACTGGTTTGCTCTTATCTTTCGTTTTGTCCCTGTCGCTCTCTGCATCACTGTCCAGGTCAGAACCAGTGCCAGTAGTGGTGTCCAGATCTGTGCCTGTGGTCGTATTGACATCCTCAAAGTCACTGCCGTCGGACAAGTCACTGTTCCTGGCTTTTAGCTTCTCCAGGTAGGAGTTTTCCAGGCTGCTTTCACATTTCTCCTCTCCTGAAGCGGCCTGGTTGCTGTTGCTCACTGCAGAGATCAGAGGGAGTGCTGGGTTCCCAAGGGGGCTCGGAAGCTTTGCGTCTTGAGTGTGGTTGAGGGGACTTTTGAGCAGTTGTGTGGGTGGCAGCAAGGGGGGCCGGGGGTACAGAGATGGTGGGAAAATCCCTGGGAATCCCGGAGTGAGGGCAGGAAAGGCTGGGGGGGCTGGTGAGAACGGAAGACCCCCCGGGTGTGGGCGGGATGGAAAATAATCGTTAAATCCCAGGCTGGCATGATTGAGGTTGGGAGAGGGCTTGGATTTGTCCATCATGGAAGTGGGCGTTAGGGGTAGGCCAGGGGCAAAAATCCCCCCCGGGTTGTAATGGTTCTTGCCCTCGCAGAAGCGCCGGTGTTTGTTGAGGGAGGAGGTAGTGCTGAACATCTGGCCGCAGTCCTTGCATTTGATCTGGGTGCGACAGTCCGCGTGCATCCGCTTGTGACGGCAGAGGTTGGAGAACTGCGTGTAGGATTTGTGACAGACCTCACCTAAAGCATCAACAGAAACCAACAACAAAAGCAATATGAAATTACCAGGAACTGGCAGAGAATCCACAAGGAGCTTTGTCAGCATCCCCCAGCCCTTCCGCCCTGCCCCTGGAATCCCCCTTCCCCAAAGACGGACGAAAAGAGGTAAAAAGCAGGCTATAGCAACATGCTGGACGAGGCCTCTAGGCACCCGGCTCCACACCTCCCCTGCTAAGGCTCCCCTACGTAACTCTGGCACACCGTGGGGTTTCTTTGTGCCTCAGCTCTCCCTGTATAAAATCAAGCTCGTGAGTCCACCCGGTTGCAGGCGCGTGGTTGCAAGTCTCTGGCTTGCAAGCGTGTGGGAAACGCTGTCTCCCTCTTTAAATGTTTGCGCGGGACTCGGCCTCACCGGGCTGTCGTCTCGGCTACATTTAGAAAAGGAAGAGGCAGGCCTGGGAATCCTGGCCGAGGACGCTGGAAGAGGCGCGACGGGGAGCGGGCTGGAAGACCCCCAGCAGCAGCTGACAGAAAGCAATGCTTCATCTGAACCCCAGCCGTGGCCCAGCTGGCACGGGCCAGACTCACAGGGGCCACCCTCCCAGAAATAACAACACATCTCCCTTTCAGGAAACCTCCTTCCCAGAGAATCTCTCAACCAGTGGCTCTCTACAGAGATCTGAGGGTGTGTGCTGCTCCCGCTCAAACATTTTTTTGGAATTTTCAATATAGACAAGGATGCATTTTAATGATAATAGCTATTTATGTTAGCTAGCCTGCTCTCCCCGTAGTCCTGGCATGGCAGGAAGCACCCAAGGCCGAAGGGAGAGAACTTTGCCTCATTGAATCAAACCTACCCTTTCTTTAATGCCATTAATAGCAAGTAACCGCTCCATAGGGATGTTCTATAAATACTTTGCCAGCCAGGCCTCAGTTCAGCTAGAAGCGGAGCGAGATCGTGTATTCGTTAAATTAGTAAGACACCCAGGCAATGCTCAGTTAACGCTACATCAGCGTTTTCTTTAACGACCTGTAAATACCGAGCTTTCAAATCGTGAATTTTTATGACCTCTTTCACCTACAAGCTCTGCTGGTGTGGAAGGAACAGGGCAAAGTAAGAAAAAAAATCCCACCCACACTTTTCTATGCATCACAACACTGTAACTTTTTATTATCTGATGCTTCTTTCAACACAGGAATAAATTCTACTTCTTAGTGAATTAACACACTCCTTTCACGGGAGAACTGCTGTTATCGCCATTTTGTAAACACGGAAACTGAGACAAAGAGAGGGAAAGTATATTGTTCGGAGTTGGGCAGGCAAGGACCCGAATCCAAATTCTTCTGACACCCCGTCCTCCAACTCAGAGATGAAGTGGGCCTTCCTTCCTCCCTGCCTCCCAACTTTTACTGACAGGTACATGCAAGCGTGACTTTCCCTGTATTTTTTTCTGAATCTTTAGGATTTACATCCGTGCTTGACTATCAGATGACTATCAGGAGAATATTTCACCGGCAGCTCTGAAAATATAAGGAGAAGTCCTTTCTATTGAAATTCAAAGCAAAGATTATTAAATGTAACAAATTTGACATTTCAGTTCAAATGAGCGTCCCAAAGTTCAGTGGATTGTCACGGAAGGGTCTGCTGTGTCTGGTTTCTGACTGCGCTAGCAATATGGTATGAACCATCTTTCCTCAGAGTATTTCAGCGTTTCTGCTTTGGGCTTAGATACAGCGAGGAGCTGCAAAGGACACACAAACAGAAGGGGAACTAGAAAGTCATCAGAAGAGTTTCGATGCTTGAGGAACAGCTTTTTCAGATAGTACACTAAAGCGATCCCTAGTTTTTGGAATCACACCTTAAAAACTCATGTCAGTTCTTCTGAGCCACTATTATTGTATACATAGAGTTTCGTGGCTGTTGCATGCATTATTTTAGCTACCTTAACTTTCAAAGGATTTTTTTTTAGGTTTTTTACTTCATTTTAAAATGTTTTCTTAAGAAATACCTCAAGGCAACTCTTCCCAGTTTCTTTTCCATAAAGCTAATGCTCTGTTAGATACAACACTCTCTGTTTCTGTAGAGATCTAAGCAGGAGGGTACGCCAGTGTCGACACAACGCGCAAGTCCCGCAGACCAGCTCTGCCTTTCCGGACTGTTCTGTGCTTTGCTATTGCAAGAGATGCGCCCGCCACTAGACAGCCTCAGAGGGATGCGCAGTGCCGGCCCCCACACGTGCTGTCAAGGACAGCCAGTTCGCTGCCGCCTGTCTCGGGCTGGATGCTACTTTAACTGCTCGACCCTCGGTTCTCAAACAGTGAGGACTTCTCTTGTCCTGCTTGTCTACGCAAAGCCAGCACCTTTAGGGTTGTGGGAATGACCGCGCGTGTCCCAGTGAGCAGGTAGGTGCAAATACTCCCGCATGTAAGGATACCGTAAGCTCCCTCTCAAATGACTAATACTGCTTGGAGAAATGTCACGTTTGGGTGGACTTCTCTAAAAGATGTTCATATATTTTTCTTTCCAGAACAAAATTACGCCCCTCTAATTTTAACCACCTCCCTTGCCGTGTGCCAAGGGATGCTATACCATGGTTTAGAAGATACACACAAGTGTATAAAAACCAGCTAATCCGCTTGAGCAGATTGTACAGCAACTGGGTGCTCTTGCTGGCAGCTTTCATGGCCTCAAGACCGTGTTTGTGGCATTTGCATTTTTTTTGTTGTATGCGTTCGCAGTTTTACAAGAAAGTTCTACTGTTTGCATGTGGCAAAACTTTACGAGAAGACTAAGGATAACAAAAGAACGGTCTTCCAAGGGAACTGGGTTCCTATTTTACATTTTCCACCCCAGAAACAATTGCTAGGTATAAATGATGCTGCACAAAATTCCCTAAAGAAAAGCGCTGCAGGTATGAGACCTCACATCATCACTCTAAACCACGGGAAACCGGAAAATTTTTGTTTAAGTCTCCAGTCATACAATGATTTAGTAACTCTGCGTCTAATGTCCTCTCTTGCTGCTCTGCGTTCTGCAGCGATAAAGTGACAGTTTTGTGGGTTTTTTTTAACGCCAGGTATAATACCATAACAAACAAACAAACCACCCCCCCACCACCACTCCTTCTTCCACTGCAAAGGAAAGCTTCCCAGCGAATCCTGCCTCATGGCTCCCCTAAAGTCGCTAATGGATTCCATATTCACGCTCGCGACTCCACCCAGTACATCCGAACTAGGCAGGATCAGTCTGAAGTTGTTTTACACGCTGATTTAGACTGACAACTCCCTAATTCTTATGAGGTGAGAGTGAGGAGATTATGAGAAGAAATCATTCATCTCACTGCAGCAATACTAGGAGATTCAAATGATCTCTTTCATGTGCCCGTCGTCAAATGAAAGATTGCGTCAAAATGAGCAATAAGAGTATTTTTTCTTCCTCCACTGACACCCATCTGATTATCTCAGAACACATTAACGAAACAAGTCTCCCAGGATACTCCTGCATACTGTTCCCATTATACCAATAGGGAAAAAAGGCAGAAATGGGTTCAGTGGCTTCCCTACCGTAACATCAAAGCCTGCAATCAAACACAGATCCCCTTCTGTGCTTGAACTACGCTTTCTGAAGAGTGTCAGGAAGTAGTCCCTAAAGTTTCTATAGCTTTGTTGTGACACAATCCACTTTTCTGCAGAGTTATCAAAATCCAATAGGTGCCGTGTCAATTAAAAAAATATACAACCCTGGGAATGACAAGAGATGAGACGAATGGCTCTCAAGGGAAAATGCCCTTTTGGAAATATTCCACTAAAGAGAGCATTAAGGACACAGTTAATCTGCTATTCATTTGGCTTCCAAGCACTATCTAGATGAAACATGCAGTAAATAAAAAAGGAAAAAAACTCTTTTTAATAAACACCTTCTTCTTGTCTCTGTGACTATTCCAAATTCTTTATGATGGCTACGGGGTTTGAGGCACCCCTGAAAAACATTTCGATCAGGTTGTGTCAGCTATTTATTTATGTCACCAACACGAACGTTCAAAAATTGCTAAGGAAAAAAAGAAGAGAGAAAGAAAAGATATGAGAAAATGGCATCGCTAGGACTGCTGAGAGCCTCAGCTTTTAAGTTGTCAAGAAAGTCAAAAACTGCCGTGAATGTTTACTGAAAAAACAGGGAGCATTCAAAAAAAA